>CM021777.1:17609141-17634423 GCA_011076525.1 Nettapus auritus
CCCCCCCCCCCCCCCCCCCATTTTAGTGGAAAGGACTAAAAGTTTTTAGATGAGCATGAGAACACAATAATCTGTCTTTTCTCTTGCAAATAACCAGCTGTACAGTCCTTTTGACTGTATATATAGGCAATATGATGCAGCATTAGCACAAAGAACCTTGACTATATAATCTAAGTCCTGTATCTTGCTATCCTTATAATGCAGCAGTTTTGCTCTAGCTATATTTGCTTTGAAATTCTTCCTTTACCTAAAGCTGCCAAGTTTGCCAAGTGGCCTTGGCTGGGGGCAGGAGCATGTGTCAGGTTAAAAACAGCTCCTTTGCTGCTGCCCCTGGAGAGGGGGGAGAGATTTCTGGTCCGAGAGGAGGAGGAGGCACTGCCCGCTGAGCCAAGGTCCAAGGAGAGCAGCGGGGAATGGCTGGAGGTGTTTTTTCATCATCTGATTCTACCAGTCCGGGCTGATCTCACTTCAGCACAGCCCCAGCTAGCACCTGAATAGTTGTGGCATAGAGATCTGGTTTAAAACCAGGAGAAGCAAGCATCCTGCTAGAGTTTCAAACCACTGCTTTCTCTAAGAGTGGAATCAAATCACTTTGCAGAGAGCTTGGCTGCCAGATGCACACACAAGTATTTCTGGATGCCCCCCTTGCCTCTCATATTACAAGACTTTTGTCTGAGACCTTAGCAGAGGAAATATTAAAACTATCTAAGAGTACTTACATAGTACAGTATAGTATTTCCCATAAAACAACGCAGAGTCAGAACGGAGGAGGCAGGGATAACGAAACTCTGACCTCAGTGGAGCTCAGATTTCTGAAACTGAGTTTTAAAAGTACATATGTAAAAAGACCTTGTACACAAATAAATTCTAAATTTAGCTGTGTGCCTATTGACTTCCTTTTTTTTTTTTTTTATGAATGAAAAATAATCACAGCAGATCCTAGAGAAGCAAGAATGGAAGCCCAAAACAAAGGCATGTCAACATCATCTCTAGGGAATACTAACTCCATGTCAATGATGGGCAGAAGCACGGGGGCTCTGAAGTGAGGGAGAGTGTGGGTACAGTGCTCAAATGCATCTCCTGCTCTGGCTATGCCTGCAGCTCAGCCCTGGCTGGTACCAGCTGGTAGCAAAAATCACAGAGCCTGCCCTGACCCAGAGCATTTGTCAGGAAGCCATCCCAAATCAAAACCCCTGAGCATTAGAGAAATATAGTCCATCACTGGGGAAAGGTGCTTGGATGAAAACACTGAGGTGTCAACTCTGCCAGGTTTTGTCTTCTGGCAGAACTCAGAGACCTTGGCTGCAAGGAAAATCCATCTCTGAACGTTTCCTGAGCAGCCAAACCTGTGCCAGGGTCCTCCTGGCATGGTGAAAAGGCTCCTTGCCCTCACACTTGTCCACAGGCTCAGTCCTGCGAGGTGCTGAGCTCTGACACTGCTGAGCTCCCGGGGAGGCGGCAGGCAGCATGCGGTGTTATTCAAGCTCGCACCCCTTGAGGACACCAAAGTGCAACCAAGAGAAGTGGAAGGATGGGGTGTGTTTATTAGGTTCTGCTGCAGATAAGCCAGATGAGAATTAATGTGAGATAAACACCCGCCGCTTGGATGGAAAAGGTCTGTCGTGCTGAGCAGGAGCTCCAGCTGTCCCCGTGCCAGCGCTGGGGAGCTCGAGCTGGGTTTGCAGGAGAGGAGGGAAGACAAGCCCAGGGAGGAATCCGTCGGCTCGTGTTCCTGTTTAACGTAATTATGGTACGGCTGGCGCTGGTCTGGCAGCGCTCTGAACCGTGCCCAGCTGCACGTTTACAAGGTCATTTAAACTTCTACAAACATAGAAATAACCAGCAATTGCCTGACTGGCTTGTTTAAAACTAAGTGCACCCGCACAGATTTAGAAGTGTCTGATACAGGGGAAGGAAAGACACGTTTTCTATCCTCCTTACGTTATTTGAAACGACACTGTCCATATTTTAATTGCATTTTCTAAGTTGTTCCCTAGAAGAACTGGGGGATGTCAGGATGCAAATTTTCACCCTCGCTGAGCATTGGTGAGGTCTATGGGGAGTGAGGCAGCTGTTCGGGGTGGTGCTCCCAATATTCTGCTCCGACTTCTGCACTGAAGGAGGCCAGCAGCTCTGCCAAAGCACCGGGCAGCTGCAGCCCCCATCATTTACATGCACGGGAGGCATCGCCCAGGGCGAAACATTTTCTAAATCACATCCACATTTTATGCTTTTTAATCAAAGTTTGTCCCCCTCCTCCTGAAATGAGTAAGCTCTTTTGTAAACTTGGCTAGCAGGAAGGATGAATCACCCTGCGCTCCCTGTTTGAACCGAGCAAAAAATCCTGCGAGCTGTCTGGGCGCGAGGGGAGATGCTGAGAGCCGCAGCCGTGCTCAGCATCAGCCCAGCCGGGGCAGGACACCTTCCTCATGCCCATCCCTGCACCCTGGGCTGTGAGATGTGGGGATGCACCCGGGTGCTGGCAAGCACACAGCTGCAGAGCATCGTCCGTCTGACCTTTACGTTCACTGCACATCAGCAGATGTCACCCCTAACAGATGAAAGGAACAAAAGCCTTGAAGCAGCACAGCTGGACCACCCCAAAAAGCAACCTGTGAGCAACATTGCAACACGTTTAACTTCAAGGCTTGTGGAGAAGAAGCACATTTTGACACCAAATAAAGCCCAGGAGAGAGCACGGAAGAGAAGGCAGATCGTCCTGGGCTGTGCAGACCTTCCTCCCTGCATGCCCGGGATTTTAACACAGATTTCGTATGAGGCCGTGCGGCCAATGTAAAACAGGCTCCGTGAGTCATCCTTTCGCAGACTCCAGCATAAATCAAATCCAGAAATAGGACAGGCCAGTTGGTCGCATTATTCCTTTTAGGTTTGGGGAAAGATGTAGTTAAGAAATGTGGGTATAAGACATTAAAAGGCCATGAAAAAAAAATAAATAAATAAATAAAAAATCTCAACCTGCATTTTATTGAGGCTACTAATTAGTGGATGAGAAGCCAGGCCTTCAAAAAGCAGACATCGAACCAGGCTACAGTCAGACCTCTTTCTCTCCAGACAGAGGATAGTTGGCAGTCACCGTGCGTTACGTGGTTATCATCTCTGGTGCTTAACTCCTTCTGCCTGCCTGGGGTTTGTACGTGGGACTGAGACAAGTTCCTCCAGAAGGGATTTCTTGAAGAAGGGAAGGGTCCCTCCGGCTCTGTACCGCAAGGAGCAGCTCCCAGGCAGTGTGCTAAGTCAATTCTCCTCCCCAGGGACCAGCCAAGGGTCCTTCTGCAGTCCCTTTGCTGCAGCGTGACCCTGGCAGTGTCTGTCCTGAACCCCCTCGGAGCAGCAACATCTGCACAGCAAAATGCAGCGGTGCCGTTATTAACTTCGGGAGTCCCAGAAATCCTTTCTGGCACGTCCCCGGATTTTAAAAATATTTGGCTGACTCCAACAGTAGATCTTTATTCCTTCCCAGGCAGCAGAAGCGGCACAGTGTGTGCACTGTGTGCTCCGAGTAAGTAAACAGCGAATGCCTGAGCATGGGCACTGGCGCAGGGCTATGAAGCAAGGCAGTGAATTCCTCTCACTTCAGCTGCTGGAAGGGGACAGCACATCTTCTGCCTATATCCACGCCGCAGGTCCCTCTGTAAATCCACACCGTGCACTTGTTGGGGTTCTCTGAGAGCCCGCGCCTTCCCCTCCGCCTGCAATGGGACCCAGGGGAGCTTTTGGACTCTGGGTCCTCCCCATAATGACAGGTTGTGTGCAAGCAGTGTGTGTGCGGTGCAAGTGCCGTTCAGCTTCTCATTTTCTAAGCACATTTGAGTAAACCAAAGAGCTTAAATCAGGATGGGGTGTGTTCTTCCTTTATGTGACAAAATCCCCAACAAAAAGGGAAAAAAAAAATAGGCAGGCAAAGGACTTTACTGCAACTGCAAGGAGTGTCGTTCTGAATCTGGAAGGAAGAGATAAAATTAACATTGCAGCAGTTCAAGGCTTCTTTACGGGAATTTTTATAATTCCTGATATAATCAGAACTAGGTACAACTGTGTGTTTGTATTTCCCAGTCTGCTCTTTGTTATATATGTCTTTACTTCAGCTCTATTTAGCAATTAGTGAACTGAGGCATTTTGGCTAATGAAGGTTCAGAGATTCATGGTTCATGCAGAAAATGGATACGTTGGACAATGTGTGTTATTGCAACCGAAGAGGCTAAATAATGATGTCTGCTGTAAAAATTGAAAATGTCCCTTGGCTCTTTTGCTTCCTCTAGAGCTGGATGGAAAATTGAAAGAAAAGGAAAATACGTTTTGTCCTATTTAATTTAAGAAACACATTAAAATATCATTAAAATAGTCTTCAATCACCTTTCTCGTCTGCTGAGCCTGGTTTATGTTGCATCTATGGATGTGACAGAGGAGAGATCCCTGGGAAAATAATTTTGGCCCTTGCACAAATCTTCAGCTTGTGCAAAGAGCAAAACCCCACCAATTTCAGGACAATGGCTTTCCTTTAATCAGCAAAGTTTCAAGCCCTAAGAGTCAAAGCTAATTTTAATTAGCCGTGGCTCACACCCTGACATTATGGCCTAGCATGCTTTCCTGGTAATGATTTTGAGGAGCTAAATAAGAAGTGAATCACCCTGGGCAAAACTGCTGCTGGTGCTGGGTTCTCTTGAAGGACGCAGCTTGTGGCAGAGCTCAGCAGCTGCGGTTTTACACCTCAGTGCGAATATTGCCAGGTGGACAGAGCCCAGCTCCAGGCAGGGCCCTGCCTGCAGGGATTTGCCTCTCCCACGTCTCCTTTACGGATCGTTTTTACTGCAGGAAATGAGAGGAAGCTCTTGGGCAAAGTTCCCTTGGAGCTCCTCGGCGGGGCGAAGCAGCTTTCCCTCCTACCTGTGGCAGTATTAGCGGCTCGTTTTGCGGTGCCCAGCTCAGGGCAGCGCCGTGATTTCCCACACGAGCCCAGCGCTGTGCTGGCCCCACAGGGCAGCCCTGGTTTCTGCAGCACCCTGGAAAGGTGCTCGCCAAGGGCTCCAGCTGTGTTCCCTCCTGCAAAGCAAGGTGTTAGAGCTGTTCCCCCCTGGGCCCTGGTTTCTGGCCATGGGGGTAAAACACCTCTTTTCATGGCGCAGACCTAAACGTGGTTCCCCATGCTTTATGAGCTTCCCATGAACTATCTCAGCGAGCTGCATGGCAGTGAAAGCTGGCACTGTTCTTCCTCCCCATGGTCACAAAGACTTCATGCTCTGCTGGGGACCCCTCGGCTCTCACCATAGCCAGGGTTACCAAAAACCACATCGCTGCTGCTGCAGGACACTGCACACCCTGCTCCCTCTCGCCTCCCTTTTTCCCCCAGGCTCCCTGGGGGCTTTTCCCCCTAGCCCCCTGCAGCCCTCGGGCTCCCGGGGGCGGACGGGGGGATGCTGCAGCCGGCAGCATGCTGAGAGCCGCTGCTTTGAGAGGAGGGAACAGGGAAAAGGCCCCCGAAGGGCAGCGGCAGCTGGGCCGGGGATGCTCCGGCGCCTCCCGGGCTGCGATCTCCGGAGCGGCCAGGAGGGAGCAGGAGAGGCGCGGGCACGGGCACGGGGAGCCCCAGGCTTGGGCCAGCCGTCTGCTCCTGGAGGTGGTTCCCGAAAAATGCAGGATCAACCGGATCCCCGCTCTACCCCGCCTTTCACCCCCCCGGAGCTGGGTGAGAGACTGGTGCCTCTTCCAGCCCTGCGTTTCCATGCATTCGTTTGCGCCTAAAAATTTCCACCGAGCATTGAAATTATCAACGTTTTTCCTGCCAGAGGTGCTCAGAACAAACCCGTTTGCCCCTCTGGTGGTTGTGCTGGATCAGCGTGGCTGCGCTGGGCTGGTTATCATCGCTGGGAAACGTCTCCGCTAGCCAAGGAAGCAGAGCTGGATAATATCCAGGCTCCAATATAAATTCACATTTTGCCAACATGCTGTGGCTACACATGCGAGCAATATATTTCACTACGCATCACATTTAATTTTTTGTGTGGTGCCAACTTCTACTGTGCATAGTTTGGGCATGAACAAAGGAACTCTGGCACAGAACTCAGAAAGCAGGCTTAATGGTCCCAATGGCTCCGTTATGACCCAACTGGAAAACAATGGGGATTTCTATATTGAGGATGCGTGCTCTGTTCCTCTTAAAACAAAAGAATGGGAGTATATTTTTCAAGACCTGAGGATCACGGCCTCATCCTCAGAAGCATTAACCATACCCAAATGCAGAGCAGCAAAGGGCTCAGCAGCTCGACAGAGAAACATGAAACTGGTGGGCCCAGTGCTCCCAGTTATCCTGCCATGGGTAAGTCCAGGTTTCTCTCCGGCTCTTGGCAGAATCACTTCGTGTCAGTGTGATTCAGCTGGGAGGGAACTGTGCTCGCTTTGCCTCTGCCAGGCTGCCCGTGCAGGAGCCCAAAGGCCGGCTCTGCAAGGCGGACGCTTTGTGTCGGCCTCTGAATCCCTGGCAAAGCACAGCAAGGCCTGGTTCCGCGCGCTGCCACCGCTCCGTGTGCTAAATGGAGCCTTTGTCACCATGTCACCACTGAGGCCAGCAGAGAGAGGAGTGGGGAGGAACGAGCTCCCCAGCTGCCCTCTCCCCCCAGTGACCTATGGAAATTGTGTGGCCTGAAAGAGGCTGTTTCTAAATTAATTTACTTCAGTTGGCACTGTCACTTTCTGGGTGGAAAATTGGGTGAGTGGCAAGCCCACATGTGCTGCTCCCCGGCTCACTTCTCCGGGCGCAGCCAGGAGCTGCACCACAGCTCTACTGGCTGGAAAAGCTGTTGAGCCACATGGAGACTATTTCTTTGCATCATCTAAGAGACAATTTCCCAAGGAAGGCGAAGTGAAGTGACACCAAAGTTCACCCCGTTCCTGCCCTGCATCCCACCCACTTGGACCACAGCTGAGCACCAGCTCCTCGCCCTGCGGCCACAGCTGGCCCCAGCCCTGCACAGCAGCTGCCTGGGGACATGGATGGAGCCGTCACCACCAGAGGTCCCAGAGCTACCACAGAGCTTCCTGACCTTGGTTTTGGGTGGCTCTGGCTTCAGAGATGCAGAGGGAGAAGGAACCGTGCTCCCCGCAGCCTTCTGCCACATGCACGCAGGCGTAACCTGCAGCCTTGGCAGGGGCAAGGGAGCTGGGCTGAAACCTTCCCTGAAAGAGAGAAAGTAAAAGAGAAATGTAACACCTCCCGGGAATGAGCAGAGAGGCAATCCACTTGTTAAAAACACAGCAGGAATGCAGCCAGCCCTGCGCAGACACCCCTGTCAGCTGGCTCGCTTTCCCCCGCAGCACAGCGTGTTTAACACACCCACCCTAAAAGACTTTTAAAAGCATTTCTGAAGCGGCTGTGGAAGGTGGCCAGGAGCTGTGATGCTTGCTGGTGTGGCAGCCCTGGTGGGGTCCCAGTGGCCCCCCCATGGCCCTGAGGGTGAGGCTGACTCGGGGGGCCTGGCCTTGCTCCATGCCACTGCTGTGGGACTCCCTCACAAAGCCCGGGGCTCCGTGGTGTCACTGCCCCACCCTGCCTAATGAAAATCCGTCCTCAGCGTTAGCTCCAGCTCTCTGTTCCTCCCCCTCCATCGATGTGATGTTTGGCTGTGCGTCTGGGTGATGCCTCACAGATGTGCGCGTCCTACGCCAGCACAGGACCAAATCCCCAGCGGCTCTGAAGAAGCAGCAATGTCTGGGTGTTCAGCACTGGGCCTGTTGGGAGCCCCCATCTCACCATTTTTTGTGCCTTGACTCCTGCAAGTGAGGCACTGACCAGATGGGAGCATCAACACCTTGCACTCACCTGCCTTTTGTTTGTGCAGGTGGAAAAGTCCCAGCAGAGAAATGCTGGGAGCTAACTCCATGCCGGGACCTTAACGTAAAGCTGAAGTCCTTACTTTGCTTCTGATTACACCCCTCCAGCTATACATTGCACGGGGTGGATCCCAGCAGATGCCGCTGGGAAGAACTTTGGGGACAGACCAAGCGGGGTGGGAGAGGTGTGTGATGCTGAGCTGTGCTCTGCCGGCAACGTGGGAACCATCCCTGCTTCGTTAGCACCTGCACCGGGGCTCAGCGGGGCCGTGCTGCCTGCGGGACACCTCGGGGGCAGTTTGTCCATCCTGCACCCCCGTGGGCTGGCGCTGGGAGAGCTGCAGATGTGCTCGCTAGCCACAGAAGTGCTCGGCTCCCCTTGGAGTCTCGCTGATGGATAAAGGCGACCTAAGGGTAAGACTGAAAGAGAAAAAGCTGTTACATCCAACATCTGGCTGCAGGCTACAGAAGGGCTCGTGCAGTTGCAAGTTAACAGCAGATATTTATGTGGGCTGAAGGTGAATAGAGCCTTTCATTTCTTGATGAAGTCACAAGAAGAGAGGAAGGAGGGAATACATTCTCCCATTTACTAAGAAAAATCACATACAATGTAAGATTTTATTATGAGATGGCCATAAGAGGGACAATTTATAGTTAAAGGTCAGAAGAAGTGGAAGACGAAGCCTCAGAGCAGCCCGTGGCCATTCATGTCTCATCCTTTTGCTATGTCACTGTTCAAGGCTGGGGCTCTCGGCATCCTACGCAACATGCAGCCTCCCGCCGTTTGATGTGCCGTATTTCTGGTCCGAGCTCCCGTTCCCACGGCAACAAAACTCAACAGCATTATTGGTATTTTCCATATGATCATGCAATTTCCCCTCTGCCCGGGAACGGAGCCACGTGGCCGCCGAGGGGCTCCAAGCACGCTGGCAGGCAGCGCTGCTGGGAGCGCTGGAGCAATCGGAGCAGCAAATTAGCGGCTCAGCCTCGGGGAAACCTGACGTGGTGGTGGGAATATCCTGACACCGAGCTGAGGCAGCCAGGCAGAGCCTGTGATGCTCCTCGTGTTGGTACCAAAAGGCTGGAGCAGCTCGGTGGTGAGCACTGAAATCAATGGGGTTAGGGGGTGTGAAATGGGGATGAGCGGTGGTGGCCAGCCCTACTGTCAGTGCTCTGGTCTCGGTCGGTTCATCAGCAGCACCCACGGGTCTCCAAACACCCACCTCGCTGCGCAGTGCCAGTTCAGGCAGCTCCTGCTGCTGGGGAAGGTAGGGGGGAGTGTTATGCATGGTACATCCCCATCAGCGGTCACAGGAAAACCGATTTCCACACTGACACCTCTAAGGGCCACTTTTGTTCCTTAAATAGGGACGGAAGTTTTTAAAGCCAAAAGCACAAGGGAGGAAATTAGGATACAGAACTTCAGCTACAAGCCACAGAAACCATGAGATCTTGCACAGCATGTTAAATAAGTGAAAATTTCAAGGACTTCATTAAGTAAATGCTGCCCCAGAGGGAGCAGCCCCAGCCCTGGCAGGGCTCCTCTGCCTGCCCCCGAGAAGCTCGCTCCTGCGGGCTCAGGGTGCCCTACCTGCCTTGTTCGTGTCCCCACCGAGCTGGACCTTGCTTATTTCAGGCATTTCTCCATTTCAACAGCACCTAATCCTTCCCTCTAATGAACTTGCAGCCTCTTCTGCCTTCGCACCCGCTGCAGCTCTGACAAGGAGGCCAGCTGCCCTCCACAGAGGCCAGGGCAGCGCCTGCTGCATTGCCCTTTGATAAGAGCTGCAGGAGCTTCCAGTTCCTCGCTGCCGCTGGGGACGGGCTGTCCTGGGTGACCTCCACGCAGACGCCGACAGCCCAGGGCCAGATAAAGCACCCCCGGCGTGCCTGAGCTCCTTAGTCCTTAAAGCCCATCCGAAGGCAGCTGGCTGGCACGGTGCTAAATCCCAAATCAGCCCGGTGAGAACGCAGCGAGTGGCCAATGTTAAGCTGCTGCAAACACCTCTTTCCATCCAGCACACTTTTTTTTCCTGGGGTTTGCGCACTGGATGAGTCACTTTTCCTTTACACCTCCCTCCTCCCAATGCGTGCACGGACATCTGCTGTCCACGGCTGGGGTAATTCAAAGGGCAAAGGGAGGAATAGTGGAGAGGCTGTAGGAACGCCCTCCCCCAGAAAAAAATCCCCTCATCGTCAGGAAATAAAACCCACACAAAATCCAGCAAATTCCTTGCTGACGTAATTAAGACATTACTGTAAAAATCACCCTAGGTTGCCTTTCTTTTCCTTTTTTTTCACCTCCTTTCCAAAAACCTGTGGGATAGAAATCCCTGTTTTCCATAGACTCCTGACACGGTGCCAAACTGCAGAGAGCAGCTGAGGCCGTATTTTGTCAAATAAACCAAAAGCCAGCATACTTGGCAATAAATACGCACAAGATGTTATGGTCATTTTAATACAATGACTGGTTTCATTCCAGGCCAATCCGTTTTCATTGGGTTTAAAGCATTCGTGGCAGTGCTCTGGCAGGGCAATTAGTTTCATTCACAACCAAGTTCGCAGTGTGGCCCCTGCTAACACCGTTATCATGCTAAATTATCAGGAGAGCTTCTAGCCCCTCCTCACATCTGCTGAGAGGTCCACCTCAAGATTAGAAATACAGCTCCTGGGCTGCAAATTCTGCACAGTATTCAGCACGGAGGTGGAGTGGGGAGTCTTTATAATTCCAATTGACTTGATTAAAGAGAACCATTTGGAAAACGAGGCGGTGAGGAGCAGGGCAGAGGGCCATGACCTGCCCCAGCTCAGCTCCCTGCCCTCAGCACCCAAGCAAAATGGAAATGCTCAGGAACCCAGCGCTGGCTTTGCCAGTAAAAATCCCCATTTAGGCACCACCACGGATTTCCCAAAATAAATTATTAGCAATGAGGCAATCAACACGTGGGGCCAGGAACTCAGCTGATAGGAGCTGGCAAAGCATCATTTGCAGAGGCGCTCTGCAGACACCGGCACCGGCAGCCACACGAGTCCAACCCCAGCAGCAGCTTCAGGATGCAGTGAAGGGCAGAGGGGAACTGCTCTGTGTGATGGTGCTGCTGTCTCCAGCCTCTTGGAGATGCTCTCAGCTCCCAGCTGCAGCCCCCGTGAAGGCTGTGCCGTGACAGGAATTTGGGATTTCTGGCTCAGATGCTGGAATTTCACGCTAGGGCACGGCAATGTGGGCTCCCGGGCCCAGACAGCTGGAAGGGAAGGAGAGGGCAGCAGGTGAAAATAAAGCATGTTTAGCCAGGATGAGCACAGCCCAATAACAACGAAGTGATGTAAACCCAAAGCGTATCTTTGGCAATTAATTAACTCGATTTGATGTAAACAGCCCCACCGGTAACTTCAGCTCACTCTCTGCTGTAAAACCAGACACTGACTCACAGAAAGCTGCAGGCCAAGGTTTGTAATGTTCTTGTTGGCTATGGTCACACAGAAAAAGGGTAAGAAATTGCAGGCTGGGCTCAAGGAGTAAATAAAGAACAAATCTTTATGAACCTCAGAGCCTATTAAAAAAAAAGAAAATAAAGTAAACTGTAATTTCTTTAGAAACTTCTCTGAAACACAGTGCCTTTGTGGAGTGTCCAAGTGAGCTAATAATGCAGAATGCCGGGCTTCATTTGGGGGGGCAGGCTCCGAAACAAAGGGGCTGTTTCAGGGAGGTTTTTATGCCCTGAGCAGAAGCAACAACCCGAGACGCTGCCCCTGCCCGGGGATCTCCAGGTGTTCTCCAGAGGAAGCCAGAGGCATTTCCCTGGATCATGGTGGGGTCGGAGGCACCAGGGCTGGGCTGGTGGCTTTATGTGTACACCCCGCTGGTACTCAGCACGGTGAAGGCAGAGTCCCCTAGGTGCCCCCAATCCAAAGACCTCACATCTGCTTACAGCAAGCTGATTTATAAATAAGCTGGTTTATAAACTGATTCAGAGAGAGCATCCAGAAGAACCTCACATTCATGAGAGATTATCCACAGTGATAATTGCAGATCTGCGCTGGATTTCAGCAGCTTTGTGTTCTGCTCCGCTGGGCACTGTGTAAGGAGGAGCTGACACATCCAAGCAAAAGATCCATTCACTCTAATGAAACATTTATCTGAAGTAATTAGAAACTCAGTTTCAGTAGAGAGTTGCTGCTGCCCTGAACTCAATCCCAATTGTGTATTCAGTAGTCCAGCTCAAATTAAACAAGATCAGCTGAGTTCATCTAAAGAGTCCCAGATACACCAAGAATGGTGGGAATATATTTTCTTAGTGGGATCAAATTATTTGTTCTGGTTACACTGTTATAAATAACATTATTACACCAAAAGTGGAAATCAGCCTACATGCCCTGGTGTCAGCAAAGCTCTCTGCGAACACCTGGTCCTAGAGCACAAAAGCAGAAAACCTAAAGCTGTATTTTTTCCTTGGCAAAATCACAGTGAGTGGAATATATGATTTCTTCCACATTGAGAAGACAACAGGTTTCCTCCAGGTTATCCTGAAGTGAACTCAACTGAGGGCCCCAACCCAGCCCCAGCAAGTCAAAGGACATCTTTCCACTAACTTTGGTGGGAACCGAAGATCTCCGAAGAAAACGTTGGCACGTTTTTAGCAGCACAGGAATTTTGTACCGAGTCCTTCAGGGAGTAATTACTTCATAAAATGCAAAAGAAATATAGGACTGTGCGTGAGTTATTGCCCGTGAAGAGAAGCAGGTGCTCCTAACGTGACTTCCAGACACCAAAGGAGATGAGAACCCGGAGCAGCACATGAGCAGCCCCACCGACGGGGCCTCCGGTGGGTGATGCTGCAGAAGACCATGGCCAGGGGACGGGGCTGGCAGCAGGGCTGGCTTCCTCAGCTATATCTGCTCTGTGGTGGTCTCGTAGGGGAATTTAATTACAGGCAATCAAAAACAAATGGGGTGGTTTTGTACGTCACGTAATGCCAGGCTGTGGAAAGCAAACAAAGGCAAGTACTGCATTTTGCTCATCCCTGTTTCATTAGGAACCGACTAAATTTCGTCTTCAGTGACTATGAAGCAAATACCTGGGAAACATCGCAAGCAATCCATTCAATTTTCTGGCCTGATCCAAAAAGCCATGCTGACAGGAAGGCTGACACAGCCTGGGCCCAAGCCAGTATGTGGTGTGTTTAGGGTCACTTGGTGCACTCAGCAGGGGTACATCACCCTTGGGCTCTTGCCTCCATGCCCACATCACCCCCTGACAGCCCCAGTGCAAGCGTGCAGTGGTGCCCTGGGTGCTGGTCCTGCGCTGGCACCACTGGTGCCACCAAGGCTGGGACACCACGCAGCGTTTTCTACACCTCAAAACTAATTTGGGGCATCCGTGCATGACCTGTCACCCACAGCTCACGTCTGCAAACACTGGATGGTTGGTATCTACATCCAGAGCTGCAAATGTCCCACGCAGAATGGATTGGGGATGCCTGAGGGCTGAGCACCTGAGGCATGGGGTAGGGCTGTGGTCCTGCAGGAGGTGCCACAGCCAGAGGCTGTCACCTTGCTGGTGTCAAACAGCCCCAGGAACTGGGAGGAAGCGGCTGGGAAGGGCGATGGAACAGAACCAGATTTCTTTATAAACTAACAAGCCACAGATGAACATTCAAAGGAAATTACTCGAGTTTCTCACATAGAGAGATCCAGGTGACGGTGATTTGTCTGCCTAAGAGAGGAAAAAACAGGAGACGTGGAAAAAAAAGACTCCTGCAAGCCCTTTATAGTGGAGTTACGCAATGTGCAGCCACACACAATTAGAGTATTTCTTTACCACTTACAACAACCACTCCAGCTCTGTCAAACCCTCTTTTTTTTCTGCAAATATCAGCACTGTAACCAAAGTTATGAGTTTTCTCAGTATAACAACATGAAAATATATGAGGCAAAGTGTTAGCTGGCATAAAGCAGCGGAGATTATTAGACTTGGACACCGCACAGACTGACACCAGCCAAGGATCCAGTCTTGCTTATTAGCCGCCCACTAGGAGAATTATGTAAAAAAGGCTTTTAAAAAAATCAAACAATAAACTTGCCACCTGGGTGTAATTTGTGGGTTTCAGGATTTGTTTAGGTCATCACATATTTTGTCTCAAATGAAGCAGCCGTGAAGTAGCACAGCGTTCTGTCTGACATGAAATAGCTCCATAAATGGAGATAAATTAGCAGGAGTTCAGCTCAATCCCACGTCGGGGTTTGCAGTTTGTTTGGGCTTCTGCATCCTGCCTGCCCCACGCCTTGGGTTCGAGTCAGCAGCAGAAAGCCTCTCCCTGCCCCGCCAAGCTGGTGCTCGGACCCAGCGGAGCGCGTAATTCTGTCTCTTTTTAGCTTTCTACAGTGGATGACCCAATCTGGTGAGCTAACAGGAACCTTACATCATTCGAGAGCAGAAAGCCCTGTCCGCGTCTAAAAATACCTCAACTAGTTGTCCAAAAAGAGAGACAAAGTATGCTTCCCTAAGCATGCTGTAAATATTCCGTTGGACACTGGCCGTGGCGGCCTCTTACTCACGGATCCTGTCTTCACCATCACAGAAATGGAGACAAGCCCTAATAAGCTGCCTCACTCACCCAGTGAAGAATATTTTCCTGACAGCATTGTCCACATTTTTTTTTTTTTTTTTCCAAGTTCAGCCAAGGGGCTTGCTCCATTTCCTTTGTCAGCCCCCTTCTAAGATCAGAAGAAACACGTGGGGATTTTTTCCCCCGGTCTCTGTGGCCGTCAGCTGGGTCCCACCCGTGCCCTACAGCAGGGACATGGCACAGTGGGGTCTCTGTATGAAGGTGGGATGAGGGCCATGTGCTGGCTGAGGACAGGCTGCCAGCAAACATTTCCAAGTGAGTCACCGCCGCCGATGCTCGTGGCTGCGAGATGTGGATCAGCCCCTGCTGCTGGACTCAGCACCAGCTCCACCCCAGCCTTGGGTGATGAACCAGCGGGAGGCTCCTGGGGCACTTCAGGAGCACTGCGCATCGCTTCTTCTGCTCTTCATATCCAATCTGATTGGGAAATGGGATGTAACCAGCAAGCTAGCTCTGCCTGGAGCAGGAGCCAGGCTCTGGTGGCCTCCAGAGGCCCAGCCCAGCCTCGCATGTGCTGCGATCCTTTGAGCTGTTTTGTTGCTGTTTGTCAGCCAGCAGAAGCTCACCAGTGCACTTCTGAAAGCAATCACGGACAAATACAACAGCCACAGCCCGTGATCCCACAGCCACACCTGCAGCACCCTCCTAGGATGAGTTAACCATAGCACACAGTCACCGTGAACATAAAACCTTTCTCTGATCAGACCTTCACAATGAGAATCTGCAGGGGATGAGTGGAGCCGGGGCAAGAGTATCACCCACCTCACAGCACTCCCGGTTGCTCACTTTGCTGCTTCTCCACCTTCAGCCCAAGAGCCACTGGAAACATCCCAAAGCCATCTACAAAACCTCTCCCCAAACCCACTCAAACCCCCAGACCAATAACCCATACACATGTTTCTGTATATGAGCAAAGCAACACAGGGAAAATCCAACCCCCAAAGCACCCTCTTCACTTTGTTGTAAATCAAAACCATCTCAGCAACACCCTCCAAGAAGCCTGATGAAGCTCTCTTTCCCCCCAGAGTTTAGGCTGTCCTCCGGGTCCATGGAACATGTGCCTGTGAGGTGTGTAGAGATGGGCTGTGCTGACCTGGTGAGATGCTGGTGGTGGTGCTGGGCTGGGGGGGATGTGTGGGACCCCCCCAGACTGCCCTAAGCACGAACCCAGCACTCCACTTTCTTTGCAAAGTATGGTTTAAAATACTCCTTCTCTCCAGATTTTTTTTTTTCAGTCTCTTAAAAGAACAATAGTACACCTATTTCAGAAATTCTACAAAAGCACAATTCAGAAAAATACCTGGGGATCCATAAACCGAAAAGCTTCCTTGAACACATGTTTAAACTATTCATGGTTCTCCCGAGACCTTCTGAAACGGCACAATTTACTCTGCATCCATGAAAACAGAAAAGCAAATATCGACCAGCGCCAAGTATTTGTATTCGCTCTCCCTCGGCTGCAGCCCCGATTGTTTTAAATGTAGTGCAGAGACAGATATTGAGTGGAGCAGCGAGAGTTTCTTGGGGTGAACTAAAGAGGAAGGGCACAGCCTGGGCCTGACGAGTCCTTCCCGAAAGCAGTAAGGCCAGGGAGATGACATGGCTGCACAGGGACAGAGCACTTAGCAGAACCAACCGTGGCCTGACATCCGTGGTGCTGAGAAAAAAATTACAGGCTTTAGAGCAACATTAAGATTTAAAGTCATCCAGAAAACCCGCACCATATTAAATCTTCAAAGAGGTATGTCAGGATTAAAAGGTCCCAGCAATTCATCCTTCCTTCCCGTTTTATGAGCCCCCAGAACTGCTAGGATTTGTTTGATCTTGTAACACCTCACCTTGCATTCCTAAACAGCCATAAAAATTCCGTATTCTTTGGCAACCAAATGCAATTTTGTGTGATGTCTTTAAGAGATGAAACAGCTTCATTTCGGCGAAGCCATTGCCTTCTCCTGCTAACTGGTGCTTTATCCGAACAGACCTCGGAGCAAACAACGGGGCAGCTGAGGGCTCGCAGTCCCGCGTGGGTTTCCCGACCCATCCATCTTTGGGTTAAACCTCAGGAGAGCAGATCAGAAGGCCAGGTAGGACTCCAGCAGGAGCTGCCTGTTTGTTTTGCAATGGGTTGTTTAACCATTGGGTGCCACAGCCTTACTCATCTGTTAAATGCACTGCTGGTGTGCCGGTGAGGACAAATTTGGAGGTAATGTTTGTAAAAGGCCCTAAAGTGCCTCAGAGAAGCAGATGGGGTTTATATTCCTAATACTAAATTAAAGTTTGGATATAGCTTAATTACCATAATGTAATACAGTGCTTGAAGCAGAAAAATACTTAAAACATTATTACATAATTCTTGCCTCCTTCACTTGTAAGAGTGTTTGTTACTTCTTCAGAACACAACGTCTTTGCTCTGCAGTCAAGTCCTTCCCCAAGAAAGGCAGAGCAAGGCTGAGGAACATGAGGAGCTGCATGAGTTAAAAAAGAAAGAGCATGATCTAACTCAATTATTGAGTGGAATTGATGGTTATCCTAATGCCCACTAAACTCCCGGGATAGCTGCTAAGCTGCTCTCCAAAACAACATCCCCCCCGTCGCTGCTGGGAGCCTTCCTACTGACGCCACTGCGTATCGATCTGAGACTTCAGTCCTGCTAGACACGGCTTTGTACAGTATCCTAATGGCCTTGCAGGTTCTTAAATATCCTTTATTTTATTTAAACTCTGAGGGCAAGCCTACTCCCGATCATGCTACGCAGCCCTCTTAGCCTCAATGAGTTGCCCAGATGCAAGCGAAGGCAGAGCTTTGGCCTGGCAGCTGCAGTTCCTGAGTAAGACATCTCATGCTCTCCACTTCCTCGTGCTCTGCTAAATGGCAGACCCATTTCTCTGAGTAATGACAAATCCTTCAGCATAATTTAAACATTTGTTTCAGGCTCAGCTTTTCCAAGTCTTAGTAACTGCATGCGTGGAATGAGGGGAAAGAGAAAATTAAGTTACCATTTGTGCAGAACGAGTTCCTTCAAGGGGTGTGCTCTGCCAGGGAACCTAATGCAACGCTCTGAAGGGATCGTAGGAGCGTCTTCAGTGCTAGGAGCCTGTAGCCTATTAGCTATGTAATTATGTGACCAGAACTTAATGTGTCTGAACTTTTCTGAGCAGGCATGTCGAGGTACGTTGCCCTCTGACTGAGCCACCACTCTCTCTGTCTCAGCCCAGACCATGCCCATCCTAACCCTGATTTCAGCCCCGGGTAACAATGCCCTACAACTAAACCTGTTAAAACTAATCTTGCTTGACTGAAACCTATTCATGCAACCAGCCAAGCAGGTACGGGAAGGGTGCTGAGGAACCGAAGGGGATAACCTCTTCGCCCACACAGCTGCAGCTGGAAAGGATGGGCACCAACACCCTGACACTGCAAACAGGGGAAATGCACAGCCCAGACCCGAGGGAGCAGCCACAGCACCGTAGGCGGGCGGCTGCGGGGCCTGACAGATGAAAGGAGCAGTGATGGATTGTGTTGTAGCAACAGTCACTGCAAAAGCAGAAAAGTGAACAAAAGAAACAGGATGCGGCTGTTTAAGGAGGTTGATATGTTACATTCCAGCAGGCATTTATGAATTCGTGCTTATGTGCTTGAATACAAATATTGGCAATTCTATTTTTTTGCCCACTCAGCAAAGTTAGGGCCTGTATTCAGGGTTTCTGGACTTGGGCTCTTACACGCTTTGTAATCTGGGTGCACAAACACTGGGATAGGGAACATTAAGAGAAAAAATACGATACAAAACACAGTAATTCAAAAGACCAATCTCAAACTGTTATGGCAATCTTGCAGATTCTATTCACATGTTATCTGATTGCTTTTGATCTGACTTGGTGCCAAGGAGACTCACACCCAGGAATCGTGTGGTTTGGACACCAAAACATCTTCACTTTGGCCTGCAGGCTCTGATAGGGACAGGAAGGCTTAGTCCGTGTGTCTTTGTACAGGAACCAAAAAATCAGGGTTGAGCCTGTCAAAGTCATTAGGAATTTTCCTAGGTACATCTTGAATTTTGGATCACACCAGCATTTCCTCAGCTGTTTCTCCTGTATCCCCTGCTAGATCATTATTCTGGTCATTATTCCTCACATAGTGATTGCTGCTGGTGGACAGGACTGTGCTGTGAGTCTGCATGTGTGCAAGGTGCTGGGGAGCTTCTTCGTTTGCTGTTGGTGTTGCTGTTAAGGAGTTCCTTCATTTAATCCTAGGAAATGATGGATGTTTATTCTTCAGTCCAGCCTGAGCACTTCATAGCGTTTCACCTCAAAGTTCAAGCAAAATACTTTTCAAAAGATACTTTGGAAATCCACCTCCAGCAACCCAATGAACTGAGGAAATGGGGAGAGTTTGACTTATTAAGCACACCTCTCATATCCAGCATAGACAACACCAAATATGCTCTGCTTCTTCCATACAGTCCCAGGAGATGTTTGCCTCAGTTCACACAAGGCAACAAAAAAGTGGTGCTGTGACTGTGTGAGTGGTGCTCACCTGAGGTCTGAGGATGCTTGAGCTTCTGTAGATAAATCTTGTAAAAGTCCTACAAGTGATGAAGAGCCTGAAGGGAGGGGAAAAGCCTCTGCAATGGTATGGAAAGGGACAGCACGTGTCCTGTTCCCACACCCTCAGCAGCTGATGAACTGGGTTGTGTTAATCCTGGCAGGCTGCACGAGGATAGGAGATCGCGTGGCTCATTGACCCGTTTTTTAGCTTTCTTTTCCCCTCTGTCCCTGTCAGGATAAGGCTGTGGAATATTCTGGAATAGATTGGAAAGGTTCTGTGAAATCCACCTACAGAAACCTCCGTGATTCCTGAGGCTTAATAACGGCATCTGTGGAACTCAGCCTTTCAAAAACAGTGAGTTTGCTGAACTTATCTCTGAGCGATAAAAGGCAAACTTTCCTTGACCTGCATAAATTGGGAACATTCAGCTTAATTTTCTCCAGTTGTCTGCATTCTGCAGCAGCACAACACCCAAAAAAGGAAGCATCACTATCAATGGGGTCCAGAGCCAGGATGATAAATGCTGAAATCCCGAAGAAAGGCACAGACCTATCTGCTGAATTGTTGCAATTGCTTGCTCTCTACCATGTGAAATAATGATAATAAAGACATATCAGGTTTGTTTGCAGAACACCCCAACAGCTGACGTCTGTCACGATTTCACAAGAGCAAGACACAGAAGCTGGCGTGTGCACAGTGCACGGGCTCGCGTTACGCGCGGGGTTTTCACTTTGTTCTTCCAGGCGCTGCTTCTGACGGGGAATCAATCAGTTTAATCCCATAATGGGAACAATTAGCCTTACAGAAGAAGCAGATCGCTTCTAATCTCATCTTCTCCCCACAGTGTTATGCCAGCATTTCTCGTTATTTTCCCAACTGTGGCTCATCAGTCACGGGGCGCGCAGTGCCAGCAGGAGAGCCCAGCTCACGTGCATCCTTCATCCGTGTGCTCTGGAGCAGGACCGAGACTGGGGAGAACACGGAGCCAATTAATTTCACAGCAAAACCAATGGGAAACAGTGAAGTTTTAATTCAAAAAGCCTATGCTTTGCTTTTGAGAATTACAAGGGAACATTCTGTGAGCTTTCCATCAGCCCTGAAAAGCCGCCTTGTCCTCCTCCCGGCCTTCCTTGGGGCTGCCCTTTCCGAGGACAGGCTGCTGCTGTGCTCACCATGTCGCTGCCTCCCGGTGCTCCCTGCCGGGAAACCCATCTGCCGGCCTTATCTTGTGCTTAGTCTGCATGGGTTCAGAGGCAGGGATTCATCCCAGCCACACGAAGCTCCGGTAAGTGGCTGGCGGCCCGATGAGCAAGGACTAGAACAGCACGTAGATGTTATCTCACCACCATTTGTCATGACAGCAGAGCAAACCGCATTTTGCATCTGCCAGCGTTCTTGCTTTTCACCTCCTGAACACAATTTGAAAAGAAAAAAGGATCTCTTGGGCCCTACCACGAATCTGCTTGTGCCACAGTCTGAGGGCCTCGGAGGCATCAGCAACCACACATAGCACAACTGCTTGCACAGTTTTCTCTGTAAAAACCTACAAAGCTACAGAGCCTTGGGATGCCGCAGCAACCACACACAGCACACCTCCTCACACAGTTTTCTCTGTAAAAACCTACAAAGCTACTGAGCCTTCAGAGGCAGCAGTCCTCCGCACCTGCGGCTGGTTACAGAACAAGGACTGCACTGGACCGCCTAGATTTCTTTCATTACCCTAATGATTTATATCACAGCTCATTTTTTTTTTCTCTGTGGGATGCCTAGATCTGTGAGATAAACTTTTTATAAATGATTTAGACAAACAAATGAATTAAACGGAATTCAGAATGACAGCTTCCAACACTTGGGCACTAGCCAAGGAACTTTCAAAAGCCAAAATAATAGCTCAGATCTGAGAGATTCTGCAAAGCCTATAAATTAAGTAATCCTTTTCAAACCGGCAGTCAAATCTGCCATAGGGTTGAGATTTGCCTCAACTTAATCCAAATAATGAGTTTCAAAATTAAATGTTTTCACAGGATGTTGTTTTTTGGATTGCTTGGATTTTTTTATCTATTAAGTAAAGAAATAAACTGAAACCCTTAAGAATTTGTTGTACATGAATATGGAGAAGGTCCCGCAGGGTTAGAAAGGCACCAGAAAGTGCTAATTTAGGCAGGGGAAATGGAAATTAAGATGAAAGTGTCAAGCACGGCTGATTAATGCATGAAAGGTTATACTCTGAGAAACACTGACTACTGGGAGGGCAAATTAAACCGCAGCTGCACAAATGCCATGAAACTTCACTTGGAGTCTTCACTCCCACAAGAACTTTGAATTCGTGTAATCAGCATCATTTCCAGGGACTGTTTCCAATCACAAATAATGAGAGGAACAGCCAGTGTCGGAACGTAAAAATGAAAACTCCCAACAACTGAATTTCCAGCACAAGACCTGTTTTTAAATGGGAGTGCAACTGCTGGGAGGGCCAGCCCACAGGCGAGCATCCAGCGTGCTGCTCAGCACTGCTTTAAATGCCCAGTGTCTGCGTTAAACTGCTCGGAAATGGTCTAAAGGGACGTTATTAATCATTCCCTGCACAGCAAGGGAGTTCTGTTAGATTCCCACCTTCATTTAAAAATGAAACATAGATAATTTTAAGGACAAAAAGTGCATCCCGTGAAACATGTAGGCACATTATTTTTAAATATTTCCAACAGCTGCCACACTGAAAGAGAAAGATCTCACACCTAGGGTAACCACCATGAGCCGAAACAAAGGGAGCTATAAAAATATTTTCCTTACCTTCATGACAGAAGTACCCTAATTCTCAGGTGATAAAATTAACCGAAGCTTGGAATTTTACACATGCTACATCAGACGTCAGTGTAATAGGAGCTCTTTCAGAGAAGTCATTCATCTGGAACCTCTGGGCAAATAAGCTGCGAGAAGTATTTCAGAACGTGATGAATGTCACATTAAAATGAACTTTTCATCACATAGGAGTTCACTACTTAACCGAGCAAGATGGGGAGCTGCACTTAGCGTATAATGGAGGATGTCTGCAGAGGTGCAGCTACATGTAACGTGTGTGGCTGCTTGGCTGCCGAGGAGGAGGCTCCCGACAGCCTTCAGCCCCTTTGCACTCACCAGCTTTGCACCATCTCCTTAATTTCTTACCCTCATGGTCGGTCACAGAGGCACCATGGGGGGGTCGGGAGGGCTCAGCAGCACAAGTCCCCTCTGGCACTTGGCTGCGATGCTCCAGGTCCCCTGTGGCTTGCAGATGTGGCACCTGGGTGGCTCAGGGGACACCAAGGGGTCAGGCAGCAGGGACAGACTTTGGGAGAGAAACGGGCATTGCATGGATTCCTCTGGGACCTCGCCGTGTGAGTGTGAGGAGAGGCGAGCACTGAGCACAAGTTGGGTTAACATTTTTATCGCTAGCTTTCCATGCAAGGAATGGGCCTGCCAAGTGAACCCTTCCTGAACTCGTTGCAGTTTACTAATTTGCATTAGCACCAAATAATCAGCTTGTCACTTCTCAGACCTTCCATCACTGCTGCGCCACCACGGTGCTGTGCTGGCATTTCCAGAGGTGTCCCTCCTAACGGGGAAATTGGGCACGACGGACAGATGAGTGAAAAGAGTAATTCCTAGCACATTCCCAGTTCCAGGTCATGTAGTCTTGTTGAATAGTTAATTGTGCAGTGAAACATACTCCAGCTAGAAACAGAGGGACAGAAAACATAATCACAGATAATCCATGTTTCAGCATTCAAGCTGGGGACCCCACAAGTGTTTGGGTGGTTCTGGAAGGCGATGGTGCTGGGTTAGGGGAGTTAGAGGTGCCACACAAGAGCCATGAAGCCACTTGGAAACCTGCAGATCTTCCTGATAAATGCAGTAATTTATTGAATTTGCATTAAATATTGGGTGTTTTTTTTCACGGCATGAAAATAAAATCTTTTTGGAAGACCTGGTGCCAGTGGCTGACTGATAAGCAAATTATGCCTACCGAGTGATTTACGAATGACTATCATCTATCCTAATAAGGAGGAAAACATTGAAGAAAATGTTTATAACCCACCAATCAACCTTTAAATTACTGTGAAGATGTCAGAGAATCTTACTTCTGCTTCCACCAGCCCCAGCCTTCTGCTAGAGAGGACTCGTGGCTGACTTCCAGCCTCCTGTATCTGCTCTGAGGAGAAGCAGCCCCAGTCCTGAAGAAGGTGATCTGCAGAGCAGGAGAGCCTCCTAACCTGGGGAAGAACCGTCGGGCTGTAACGACACCTGAAATCACTCCTGTGTGGGCAGATATTCAAAAACAGTTTTGGAGGTTTGTTACTGGGGCTCCCGGGACCTCTGCGAGATGACAGGAGGATGGCAAATGGAAAAGCTGAGCGTTGGTTCGACAGGGAACACAGAGCTGGAGGGGCACAGTTTACCCAGTCGGTCTGTGATAACAAAGGCAGGAAGCAGACAGTGACCCCAGTGGCAAAGGAGAGCCCGAGTGAAATACTCTAAAAAGAAACAGGGAGGCGATAAGGCTTCGGGGTGGAAAAACACTGGAAACATATGCGGAGCGAAATATTGGGAGGAAAAAAACACACAGCAAATGGAGTGATGAGATTGAATTCATGAAAACATTTGACCTTTCTTTTGAGTAATGCGTGGTCTTTGTTAGAGCTTGCTATAGGGTTTCAGCACTCGGCAGAAGAACGAACATGTTGGAGATAGTGCGTTATTAGCTTAATGTTACGGCTTGCTCCCGCAGCAAGATCCGTATCGTCTTCTGGTGATTCTGTCATTTCTGTTCCGGAAGTAGAACTCATTTCTGGAAGTGACTTAAAATACAGCTTAAAAAGTTATCACGTTAGGAGAAACAAACGAAATAGAAATTGCTGAGTGCGCTTTTGTTCCCTGAAATGACTGGGCCCTCTTCGGGCTGCAGAGCTGCGTTGGCTTTGCTCAGAGGAAGCACATGTGGAAAGGTGTGGGAGCAACTGGAGGAAACGAGGCGCCTGGGGAAAGTGGGGCTCCTCAGCTAATGGTCTCCTTCCCAAAAACCTTGAAAAAACACCGGTGATAGAGGGGTACAAAATGAGTTCCTGATGCAGCTCTCTGATCCGAGGGCTGGTCTACACATGGACACTTTCCAGCAGGAGGAATTCGACTGCAGATACTTTTGTTCAGACTAAAACTGGCCCTACTTCAGCTCAGTTTAATGCATTTTTGGAACGGAATTTAATTTGGAATAAGCACACCCACAAGTTTAAGCTGATTTGGCTAATTCCCATTGTATTTCACTTGGGTTACCTTTTCCATCGGCATTACGCTATATGAGGGGCAGCCTTGGCTGAGCATTCGAGAGGCCTTGAAGAGAAACTGTCCTGAAGTCAGCAGCTTTCTCACCAGATTTCCGAAATGAATACTTTAATAGTGGGGGGCTCTGCGTTCTGATCAGCTACTTCCCATGCCAACAAATTGCTTTTAAACCCCGGCAGTCTGCTGTGCCTGCCACTCATGGGCAGACTGCGTTTTAGAAACCACCACGGAAATAAAGCCCTGGCCATCGCTGGCAGAAAACTGCACTTCTCGGATCGGCAGCTCCGTTTGTCTCTGCGCTTTGCCTTTTCCCTGTTGGCATTGCTCTCACTTTACAGCAAACTTAGTTTCTTTGACTGAAAATAATTTTTCTTTGTCCTCCGCAGAGGGAGTGAGGGCAGCGCAGCCTGGCTCAGCCCTGCGGGGCCGCACGCTGCTCCTGCACATCGAGCAGAAGAGGAGGGACCTCAGCTGTGCCTCCAGCCCCCTGCGAGGCAAATGTCGGGGCTCAGCTGGGAAGAGAGCGAGGAAACCTCGGGCCAGCCTCCTCACAGCCCGGTGATATCATGCAGGAATGAGGCATGATTCATCAGCCCTCGCACAGACAGACGTGAGCTTTCGCAGCCTGCGCGCGCGGTGGAGGCACCCGCTTGCATGGGACAAAGAGGATGGGTAAAAGCCCGGCTGGTCCCAGCTGCGTCTCGGCTTTTCTTCTGTAGGTCTGTTTCTGTCAAAGCGAACAAAGGTTACTGCATCTGGGGCTCATAGCACGCACCCGCTGTGCTCAGGTCGCTAAATCACAGGGCTGCCCAAGAGCCCGTGGTTAAATGCCGCAGTTCCCAACCCGGCCAAGACCAAATTCCCCCGGAGAACCCGGGCACGGCAGCCTCAGACAAACCCTCCTATGGCACGAGCAAACACATGCAAAAACATTTCACAGCGAGCAG
>CM021777.1:17634823-17771091 GCA_011076525.1 Nettapus auritus
AGGGGATGAGGAGAGGGTGGAGGGGACGTGGGTAGGATGGAGGGGGTGTGGGGGCATGGAGGAAGTGTAGGGTTGATGAAGGCTCCCGGGGCCGCCCCGCTCCCCTCCGCCTCCCGGCCCCGGGCCCCCCGCCCGTCGCTCCCGCCCCGTCGGGGCCGGGCCCGACCTGCGGCCCGCCCCCCCTTCTTTCCCCCCCCTTCCGGCAGGGCCGTCCCGGGGCTGGGCGAAGCTTTAAGGGCTGTGGCGGCGGCAGGGAGCGGAGCCGGAGCGCAGCGGCACGGAGCCCCTCTCGGCGCCACCACCACCATGCCCCACTCGGTGGCCCTGCGCGGCCCCTCGCCATGGGGCTTCCGTCTGGTGGGCGGCAAGGACTTCAGCACGCCGCTCACCATCTCCAGGGTGAGCCGGGGGCCGCAGCCTCTCCCCCTGCTGCTCGGGGCCGGGGGGCGTCGGGGGGCGCCGAGCGAGGAGCCGGGCGCGGAGCCGTCGGGGGGCGCCGGGCGCGGGGCTGTGCCCTGGGGGCTTCTTGTTTGGGCGGCTCGGCTTTGTGCTGGGGGGTCGGGGGAGTGCTGGATGGTGGGTGGAGGGTTCAGGGCTACTGCTGAGCTCCCCCGCAAGGCTGCGGGGTCTCGGGGGTTCTTGCTGAAAGGGGGGGTCGGGCGGCTCGCAGGGCGGCTGCAGCGTTAAGCTGCCCTCCTGACGCACAAAAGCCCTCTGCCATCTCTTCGTTCGCCGGCCAAAGGCGTGACAGAAAGTGGAAAATATTTACCCTGAGCTGTAAAGAAAGCTGGGGAGGAAGGCACCTTAAAAAGGACCTGGGGCTGTGTGTGAGCCCAGCTTCGAGGGGCTGCTTTTATTGCGGGCTGCCCCGCTCAGGTGGCCCAGTGGGGCTGGTTTGTGCAGGGAATGGGGGGAAGATGGAACTGGGAAGGACTGGGGCACACACAGGCTGTTGCTGCTGGGGGATTTGGGCACCCAGCTCTGGTGTGGGTGCTCCTGGGGAGGTGGGCACAGCCCTAACCCCCAGCCATGTGGGGTTTTATTGCAACTGAGCACAGAAACTGGGTGTCTGTACGGGCATTCCTGCTGTGAAAAGGAACATCTGAATTTAGAGGAGGGAGCCTGCTCATTTAGTACTTTGAAAAGTTTGGTTTAACAATAAGCAAGAAAAAAAATATGCTTTTGCATAGCCAAGTGCTGGCACGGAGTGGATTCAGCAAACCCGGGAGGTGTGAGGATAATGCCCCTCTGGCCAGCTTTACTTTCGGCAGCCGTGCAGGGGCTGGGGTTGCTGAGCGTGGCACTCCCTTAGCCCAGGCCTGTTGTGGAGCTGAGGAACGATGCTCTGAGAGAAGCTCCCTGAAGCTGCTGGGGGCTGACAACAGCCAGCTCTGCTCCCACCACACAGTGATGGTGCTGGTTTGGAAATAATGCTTGGAAGGGGCAGAATTAGGGAGAATGGGGGGTGGGAAGGGGCTGTGGGGGGGCTCTGGGACCTGGGCTGTGCTGAGATGTGGCTGGGAACAGGTGTGCTGTGTGTCCCCTTCATTATGTAAGTGCATGGGGAGGCAACTAGTTGAGCTGATGAACCAGGAGCTGGGGGAGCAGCTCTGCCCATCCCAAGGCTGGTGCAGCCCCCGGACCCCCAGCCCAGCGGTGGGGAGGAGGGGAAGATCCGCAGGGCCGGAGACAAAAGCGTGGGAGGGAGCCTCTCTGCAGGCTGATCGTGGAGGCTTTTGGCTGACTTCTGCCTGGTTCAAAGTGCTTTTTTATTTATTTTGTATTAAAATGTCATTAAATTACAAACAGATACTCTAAAAAGCAGCGATCCTGGTGGGAGGAGGGAGCAGACTCCGGGGCTCCCACCTCCAGCTGCGAGCCCCAGCTGCTGACACGGGCCAGGGCTGGTGGCTGTGGGGCTGGTGGCTGTGGGGCTGGGGTGGCTGTACCCCTCCTGTGCCCTCATGGGGTTGGGGACGATGTGGGGCACGAGGCCGGGGCTGCTCAGCAAGCCTCCTGTCTGCATGGCTGATGTTGGTGGCTCGTGGGTCGCAGCTTGGGACGTGAGACATCTGAAAGCCACCCACATCCAGCTCCCGATGCCAAAGGCTGTCTGCCTCTTTGTAACCCTGCTTCCAGTCGCTTGTAAAACATGAATTCATCTGCGTGGGGTTTGAAAAAAAATATCCTCAGTCACCAATAGGTTGGTTTTGTCTAGTCCTTGCTAGGCTGCTACAGGAAACAATTTCTCTCCAGACCTGACAGCTCCCTGGCAGTAATGGAGCATGCTGTTTGGAGCCTCTTGCTGCCTGCCTCGAGAACCCTCCCAGGGCACAGCTGCTTCCCCCAAACCTACCTGTGTGCTGTCACTTCACCCAGAGCAATCTTAAGTGTTGCATTGGTGGGACCTGACCCCAAAGAGGGGTCATAGAGCAGCAGGTCTGGATGGGAGCAGCTGGAGCTGGCTCCGCGGTGCTGGAGCAGGAGGCACCGCTCTGGTGCCCGAGCTGCCAGCTCTGGGGCGGGATGAAAAGCCAAGCCTGTGGCAGTATCTGCAGAGGACAAACCTGGAAAAATATGGAATTGGCAGCAAGAAAAACAACGACCTCAAACAGTGCTGCTTTGGAGTAGGATTTGAATGACTTACCAGGACTGGCTTTACCCTTTTGCTCCCTGCGAAGTCCTACGTTTGCACAGGTGCAGCCGAGGGTGGTGAGCCCTATCGTGTGCAGCTGTTTCAAATATGCTCCTGAAGTCAAGAAATGATTTATTCGCCTTGAAAGCAGGTCTCATCCCTCTGTGGCTTGATAAATCTTAAACGACAAGCAGTAAAGGTCTGATTGCTCGAGTCACTGACAACAGCTAATGCTGAGGCCATGGCTTGAGCCAGAGTGTGAAGTGTTAAGGTCTTGGGTATTAAAGATAAGGAAATGCAAATACAGATGGCTGTGCTTAGGGCATCTGTCTCATGTTGCCACCTAAAAAGCTAGCTGTGCTAGCTGTCCCTTTTTTCCCTGGTTTCTTCCCCCATTTTCTGGGGGACCCCAGTGAGCAGGGCTGGAGGTGGTGGTGTTGTGCTGGGGAGGGAGCCTGATTTGCTTTGTCCCTGTGGTTACAGCAAGTTAAAGCCAGCTGTAGTACATCATATAATGAGAGGTTCCTTCTTCTAGTGATATTTATAAGGGTGGGGGAATGACCCAAAGCACCTGGCTAAGGCCAGCTCTAAGGACTTGACAAAGTGGCTGTAGGACCTTATTAATTTTCTGATAGCTGACAGCTGCCTTTCCTTGGAGGCTAACAACTGGACAGTGTCTGTTCCTGTGGCACGGGGGCTTTCTGCTGCTTTCATGCAGGTAGCCACAATGATGCCTTTCACCCGCGAGCACACCCAGCAGCAGAAGCGGAATAACTTACTCAGCTGCCTTCAGTGCTGTGCCTGTAACCACATCAGTAACTGCTGTGGTTCTGTGTGGGATTGCAGTTGATCTACCCCTTGCCTAGGATTAAAAGATAATCAGTCATTAGTGTAACTGGAGTAGCTGCATGTATTAATCGCCTGAACTCACTTGTCGAGCTCTTAGAGCAGCCAGCGTCATCCCCTGCCCAGCTCTGCCAGCGTCAGTCCGGGCACTTGCTGCTTTTAGTCAGAACTACTTGGCCGAGCAGGCTATTGACAGATGGACTGAATCCAGTATTGGAAACAAAAAGTAGGGTTTTTTTTAACACAGCTTTTCCTTTATCTGCTGGCTCTGACATCAGTTTACCTGCTGGTCTCTAGCAGAGCAGCAAGAAATTCATTTGTCAGCATTGGCTTGGAGCTGGAACAGGAAATTGGTCTGAGGACCATTACCCAAGTAGTCTGGTGAGTTCAGGTTGACTCTGAAATTTCAGTAGCTTTAATGTTTGAGCAAATGCTTGCACCATGAAAGGCTGGGACACGCAGAAGGAATTCTGCCGATGGAGGGATTCCAATAAAAGTTGTCTTGTTCACTCCTCCGGCTGCCAGCAGATCCCCTGGTGCCACGCTGGGATCCTGAACACTTGCACCCCAAGCCCTGGTTTGTGTTATGGGGTGGCCCACGGGTCCTGTTCCTACATGCTTCAGGCTGGGGATGGCAGAGCCCAAACCTGAGGATGGGAAGTGCTGGGGCATGGTGGAATGGTTTGGGTTAACCCCTAAATCCCCCCTTGATTGTGTGAACCCTGACACTTGGCAGAGAAGGCAAGAACCAGAGATGCCAGCAAAGGGAACAGGACTTTTTCCTTTGCTTTTCTGCTTGGCCATAAAGTTGTTGCCCTGGTTTTACATGCAAATTTATGTATTTGATTGTTTATTAAATGGAAACGGTCCACTCTGTTAGCAGTCCCAAGTGGACTGGAATAACTGCTCTGTGCTGATAAAAATCATAAAGCCAGAGACACGGCTGATTTCTGCTGGCCCTTGGTATTTCTATTGTCTATATGGAAGAACTAAGATGTTAGTTGTTTCTCTTTGTTGCATATTATTGTTGTAACGTAATAATTCAAGTGGGGTGATGTTTTTAAGTGGCAGGAACTAGTTGTGCTTGTTGTTGTTTTGTTTTCATTAGTCTCCCAGTGCTTGGTTGGTGCAAGGTCTCAAATGAGAAATCTGTGCTGTTACCCTTCAAGCTGTAGTGGTACTTAACAGTTAATTTACTAAAGATAAGGGCTAAAAGAAGTATGTTACAAATATGTTTGCTGCTGAATGTGTTCTATCACTGAGGCTTTATTTAATAACAGAGTAAAGTAAATGCTTGTGCTGGTTCAGGAGACAGTAATGGGAGAATAGGCTGGAATGAAAGCCTAATGCTAATTACCCTAATCAAGCATGCTGATAATCCCAAGTGGGAAACAGGGCGGAAAGAATGATTCACGCAGGTCCATTCATACGAGGTCTGACCTTGGGGCGAGTTTAGCAAAATAAACCCAGCACACCCTTGAAAACACTCAGGCCGCTGCCAGGTTGAACAAAGCAGAAAGGGCTCGGTGTAACTGGGGTGTTCAGCTTTTTGTTGTTGCTGCTAGAAAACTGACATCACCTTCATTGTGAAGATCGAAAGATTGCTTGTTGGGACAGGTAGGCAGAGTTAGAGTTACTTTGGAAAAATGTCTGGGTGTATCTTGCTTGATACGAGGATAAAGCAGCATAAAGCTGTGCATCAAGGCTTAATAACATGCTCCTGTTGGTGTGGGAAGCATGCAAGGAAAATATATGGAATGCTTTTTTGTATTTTTTTTTTGTTGTTGCTTTATAGCTCAACAGGTGGTGATATGTATAGGTGGCCCTGCTGGGGGTAGATCAGTCCTTAAATTTTAGTACAAATATGTCATTATGGGTTATGTGGAATTAGTGAAGGCTATTGCAGCTTGTTTTTTCTTGTAGCTTGGGGAAAAAAATGCTTGTTACAAGTCTGCAGGTGTTACATAGTGAATCTCTGGAGGTGTGGATCCTTTTAAATGTAATATTTTAACTTAAATCATTTGACTTCAGAGTTCTTAAAATGCATTGGCTCCTGGTTCTTAGATACCCAAGCACTTGGTGAAATTCTTTTTGTTCTAAGCCACCTGTGACCACAGGTGCTGGAGTGTGAAAGAAAACAGCAGATCTCTCAAGATCTAGTGGAGCTGATAAAACAGCTAAAACAAACATGTTAACAGAACACACTCCACTTGATTTGTTGTCACTGCGGAGCTGCTGGATGTGTACTGAAGCAAGATGCTAATATATGTAGTGAAAGCTCGTTAATGTAATGGGTTTGTACACTGCCGTTAACACCAGCTCCCAGTAAGCCCTGGCAGATAAGGGCTGGGAATGTTTGGTTTCAGCTTCTCGCCTTGCTTGAGGTTTCTGTGCAAGTACCAGATTCACTGGGTTACTTGGAGCAATTGCAAAAATGCAGAGCCACAGCGTGTCGTTGGAGTGGGTTTTACAGCCAGCAGAGACCAGTAAAGAAGGAACAAATGTTCTCACCATACAGAACATCTCTATTTTTTTTTAAAAAAAAAAGGCTGTGCAAGAGCATTTCAGCCAATAAATCTTCCAAACGTCATAAAGATGCCTTCAAAGCCCGTACCACACTCAATCTTTCTTGTCAACCAGTGCGGCAGAAACTTGCAGCTCAGATTCACACCCATTAAACCTTAAGTACTTCTACAGAAACATGCCTCGTGGACTAATAGCAGAGTACGTGCAAATGACATCTTACAGTACGAGAAGCTTCAGAAAGCAAAATGCAGCTGATTAAATAAGATTATTTAAAATAATTATTCCTCATTATCAGTAATGGGCAGTGCATGGCTGGAAGAAAAACGGCCTTGAAGAACTAAACCCTGTGTGGTTCGCTAGCAGGCACCACGGACTGGATGCTCTGCTGGAAGGTTGCCGTGCCCTGAGCCTGGATGCTGTCATCCACCGAAAGCCAAAGCCATGGACGTTTCCCAGAAGCCTTTAGCACATGCAAAGCTTCCAGCACGAAAGGCCAAACCCTGCAAAATATCTACTGTGCGCAAATAAGCCAGGAGAAGGCAGTGGCACGGTGCCCAGCGGCAGCAGGGCTGTGCGATGTGACCGCCTCCTTATTTCTCAGGGACTGAGCTGCAGGTTTGCTCCCCGCCTGAATTCAGACTGCTTGTGGTGAGCTTCTGCTTGACAGCACCTCTGCTGCTCTCCTTTTGATCATAAAGAAAATGTCTGCCAGGAAGGTGGATTGAGAAAGCCCGTGCTTTAAAGGGAGCACTGCGAGTGCCCGGGGGCTCCCCAGAGCTGCTCCAGGCAGCCCCTGCGTCTTCCTCGGCTGGCTCTTTGGGATTTCCACTTGGGTTAGGTGGCTCAATTTATCTGGTTCAATTTATGTTTCCTTGATTCTCATCCTCTTCCCTGTAGAGATCTCAGCCCTTGAGCTGGATTAGGACCTAAGCTACAAATCTGATTCTAAATTTGGGTTCAGATCCATCAGCGCTTGGACTAGGAAGGGGTTTTGAGTGTTTTGCCCTTCGTAATGCTTGTACTCTGCTTCTTTCCCTTTTATGCTCTTAAACATCTTCCTTCTGATTTCTTCAGCAGCTAAATGAATTCACATTATGTAAACAGTGCTCTTTGCTTGCAGTGGTGTGCAGCATGCCCAAGCAAAATCAAGATACGCTGGTCTCTTGCACTTCTCTAACTGCTTATATAAATGGATTGGCAAGGAAAGTATGTTTTCAAAGAACAATGCTTTGAAAAGCTGAAGAGAATCCCTGGAAGGAGTGGTTAAAAGATTTGGGGAATTCATCTTCATTAGTTTGCCACTTAACTCTTCCTGTTTTAAAATATATTGCTACCATACGAGCATCTGCTGCCTTGTGGTGTGCTTCCTGACAGCAGGACAAGCCTGCTTTGTTGGAAAGCTGAGAACTTTGTCACACTGTCTTGAAAACCTCTCAGAGGCTTTAATCAGGCCCTTTTGATCACACTTGCAGAACAGAAAATTTCCCCCGAGTTGCCTGTAACAAACTGCTATTGATTTGGTTACCAAGTTATGTGGTCTGTATAGGTTTGTGCAGAATTGTGCCTTTTAACCCATTAAATTCGGTGAAGAGGGTTCCAATAATTAATGGGATGAGCTGTTTTGTTACAGCAGCGTTCTTACTATGTTAATCTGTTAATATAATTAATATAATAAATTAAGCTTTTGTTTAAGCATTCATTGCTTCAGCTCATGGTATTGACCAGTTCTAGCACTCCCTTGAGCAAAACTGCTTTCACACAGAGCCGTGTGTGCCCTTCCCCTCTGTGCCCAGCACCATCCCCTCCTGCACCCCATGGAGCTGGCGGTTCTGTACCTGCAGCAGCACTGGGGGTTTCACCCCTGGAGGTTTGCTGTGCCCTGACTGCACCTACAGGCCTGGCAAGTGCCTGGCTTTGGTCTACGGGAGGGAAAGAATAATGCTCTGTGTGTTTCACAAGTAAACTCCTCTTAGTGCAAATAATCTCACTTACTAAATGGGATTGCGCAGCTTCCAACACCAACTGGCTTAGTGCAGCAGTTGCCTTAATGTGTGTTATTTTGTTGGCCCGGAGTCAGATGCTAGCACTTAGTAAATCAGCACGAGGCCCCAGCAGCCAGATAAAGATAGCCACTGTTGGGTTTGGGGCTTTTCCCAGACCTGCTCCAGAGCATCCCCTTGGCTGGGGGAGAGGGCGGTTGGTTTTTCTGGTTTGGCGATACCTCCCACAGTCAGCACTGTTGGGTGCAGAGCAGACTGGCCTGGAGAGGCAGCATCCCCCAGCCTGATGGCAACGTGGTGGTCTCCAGGGCATCTCCAGCAGCACCACACTGGTCTTGTGTGTCTTCACCCAGCTCTGCATCAGCTGGCATTGGATTAATGGCAGTGGGAAGCACCAGATAATGATAATTAGCAGCCTAATTTAACCGGTAGTTGGCGAGGGCCACTGCTGTGGCTTGTGTCAGAGTCATTGCTGGTGTGGCTGCATGTGCTCACTGGCTGCATGGGCTTCCAATTGGGCTGGATTCTTGCTAGGTGGGAAAGAAGAACTTCTGGGTAGCTTTATTAAAAATATATAAAGGTTCTTGCTTTGGGTGTGCTTCTGCCATACACTTGACAGCTCTGAATGTGTACTGAGGCTGCTGTCAGCCCATGGAATGGGCAGAGCTCTCCGGGATGCTGAGTGGCCTCATCCCTGTAGGGCTGTGACGGTCTGCAAAGTACAGCTGGGGTGTGTGAGGCAGTGTTTGATGTATTTATCCTACCCTGATTCCAAATAAATCCATTATAAGACATTTGTATGGTTGGCTCTTGGTTTGGGGAGCATGGGAAGAGGGACCACAGCTCGTCCTGGCTCTGGGGACGCTGCTTACACCAGCCTGAGTCGCATGCCCTTGGTCTTGTCTAAATCTGTGTCCATTTAGCCTTAATCATACAATGGTTTGTTCTCTGCACCAACGAACAAAGAAGCCTTACTGCTGTCTTTGTAACCCTCCCTGTTCAGTACCCGCTCCTTTGATGGAGGGCCCTTGTGAGAACACAGCTCCAGTGACTCAGTGCAGGCTTTTTAGCTTCATAATATATCCAGTTACTCTCAAATTTGTGCACACTTCATTCATGTCATGCATACCATGGTTACAGCAGACCGTAGCCCCCTCTGAACAGAGTCATGAATGGGTGCCTCTGTTCAAAGCTCTGTGCCAAGGCCTCTTTTTGCTACTTGCCTTTAATTTCGCTGCCCCGTGGAGATGTTACATCCACGTGCAGCACACCCAGCTGTAACCTGCATCACTTAGCTGTAGCTCCAGTGTGCAAAGTCCTAGGTTTGTCACTAGAACAACTACAAAAAAATTAATTTGTTCACAATGGTGGGTTCTCAGCAGCAGGTTTTCCTCTGGAAAAGTGGCTGTTAAGAACCTGGAGCATTTTGGTTTGAGCCAACTGCTGCTGATGTGGGTGCTGGCTGCTAGCAGCCCCCTCCTGCTCCCTCCTCATTTATTTGTTCACTTCCACGTGGTAATAGAGGGTCACCCCATTTGGATGCTTGACTCCAAGCATCTGTTCTCCTACAAAGATTGCATTTAATGTTGCTTCCTTGTCCTTCTGGAGATCCTGGCTTTGCAGGAGGCTCTCCGCAGGTAGGAGAGGAGCAGGTAAGGCAGTGCCTAGGGCTCAATCCTGTGTTCAGGAGCAGTGCAGCCCTGACCCAAAACCTGAAGGGTTTGCCTGTGGCATCTTTGGTGGCAATGGCTTTGCACAGCTGGAAGCTGGGGGAACTTGGCTTGAAGCACTTTAAATGCTATTTGCCAACAAATACAAGCCCTGGACCTGACACATTATTATACTGATTCCCAAGCTGCTATGACACTGATGCTGTATCTCAAACTAATGAGTTCTTGGAGCTCAGCTCCATTGCAAGCCCTCAGTCATCTACATGGATATCATAAAATGCTAATATGAAGATGCTGCCAAAATAACTTGAAATAAACCAGAAACTAAAAATAGGAAACAGCTAAGAGCCCCATTTATGAACAGCTTATTCTCCAAGGAAGCTGCAATGTGGTTAAGATCAGTGCAAGGGGAAAAATCCATCAGACATCCAGACAGCATTGAACAGACAAGAACAAAATGCAGCTGTACCGGGTCAGACTGAAGGGCTCGGAGTCCAGAAGCCTGCTGGCAGCGGTGGCTGAGTGGTGGACACCAAGGGAAACGTGTGACAACGTACGGGTGCATGGAGATGCTTCCTTGGAGGAGCTGCCTAAGCTGCTGGGTGGCTTTCAGGTAGGTCTGGCATCATCTGTGGCTGCAGAAGGAGCCTAATGTTGGGTGAACATAGTGTTTTCTTACCAAGGTTCAAAAAAAACAACAGGACAAATTAATTCTAGGAAAAAAAAATAATCTCTCTGGGGTTAAAATGCCCTGTGTCAGAGCTTTGCAGCTAATATGTGCTGTGTTAAGAAATACCTCCTATTGTTTGCTCTGGGCTGAGTCATGGGGGAGCCAGGATGGGGAAGGAGGTAGCCAGGCAGGTTTTTTTAGAGCAAAAGAGCTGGCTGGAGCTATTGAAGAGCGAGTGGTAAATGTTGATTTGCTCTGACAATGCAACAAAAGGCCTAATTCCGGCTGTCAGCTCTGTTTAAAGGCAAAAAGTGATTTGGAGCTCCTCAAACACCTCCAGGTCTGTGTCTCGGTGGCACCTGGAGCTGTGGTGGAGGGGGAGAGCTGCCGTCGGGGTGATGTGTGCCAGGCTGGCTGCTGGCCTGGGGTTTCACAGGGCTTTGGGCGGTGTGATGGCTAAACCCTCCGCAAATTCCTTCTGAAAATAAGAGCTTTAAAAAGCAAACAGAAAGAAAAAGGTGAAAGCAGGCGTGTGCATGCCTTCTTTAAGAGGCTGCCTATTTAGCAGTAGCACAGGCTTGGTGGCACCACGATGCAGCTGGCCGGCACCTAGAAGCCAACCAAACAGATGGAGATGGGTTACCCTGTGCACCGAGGGGAGGCGGAGGATAGTGCAGTGATTGTTTTCTGGCTCTTGTGTTTTATTCTGAAACTAAACGTGGTGAAAATGTGACTTCTACTGCCTGACCCTGAAGGAGGCAGCCTCTGGCCTCGGGGCAGGCAGCCTCCGTCTGGTCCTCAGCACACCTCTGGACGTGATGAGGCACAGAGCCACCATCTGAGGCAGGACTGCACTGGTGTAAATCAAGACTAAAGGAATCAAGGCACTGTTACCCTAAATACAGCTAGGTACAAGGGGCAGAAAGCCACTCTGTGCTTTGGGCCACATGTTGGGTTCTGTGGAGTGGTAACAGATGCTCTGGGTGCCTGAGGAGGAAATCAAAGGACACACGTGTAGTTATTAAGAGCTTAAATAGGCATGCTTACCTGTCCTGTCTGTGTTGTATCACTTTATCTTATTGCAAAAATTAAAAACATATTTGGGCTGATGTAACCGAAAGGGTAATTTCTCAATTTTTTTATAGGCTGTAGGTTTGGCCTTATGTCTGACCACAAACGGTACCTGGACATGTCATTAGCTCCTCAGGAAAGACATTAAGTTTTATAAGGCTTTGGCATTCCTACAAAAAACAGTAGGAGCGGGTTGTGGATGCTTGATGAGCTGTGTTATGTTCCGTGCAGTGCTGCAGAGAGACAAGTTATTTGAATAATGGTCAGGAAAAACTGATGTCAAATGTAACATCTCCCCAGGAAGCAATTAGGGTGACTGCTCTCATCTCTAAATTACATATTTATCCAAAGTAGAGGGTTTCACGTACTCTTCAGGGAATGATTCTCAAAGCATCATTTAGGGCCTGCAAGCTAAAAGAACTTTCTTTAAAGAGGACGTTGCATTGTTCGAATAAAGAGATTGGATCTGATCACATACTGAGGCTGACAGAAAGCTCGTGCTTCGAGAGCCAGCACCTGATGGCATCGCATCCCTGACCCTCAGAGGTGCAGGGATGGCCCTGTCTGTGTTCCAGCTCTGGTAGTTGCTGTTGGTGTAGGCAAAATGCTTGGGTCTCCAGAGATAACTTGTTTCAACCTGCTTGTTCCAAGAAACAGGTCTCTTTAAAGCGAAGCATTCTTTTAAGTAACCCTTCTGTGTTCTCCTGCCTAGATTAACCCTGGAAGTAAAGCAGCCCTGGCAAACCTGTGCCCAGGAGACATTATTCTGGCAATTAACGGGGAGAGCACGGAAACCATGACGCACCTGGAAGCACAAAACAAGATCAAGGCATGCATGGACCAGCTGCTGCTCTCTGTGAACAGGTAGGTGCCGCAAGCCGCTGGCTAGAGCTGCAGGTGCCATGTCCGTGGTACTGAGAAACGCCTCCGTGGGCATTTCTGAGCAGCCTGTGACACCTTCCCATCCCTCTCCCAGTCCCTGCTCCTCAGCAGGTCTGCTCCTGGCTGGTGAGGCTGGAAGAGAAGTCCCAGTTCCATTGCGATGTTCACCTGCCCGCCTTGCGGTCAGAAGTGGGAACAGGGCAGCCCTGGGGCTTTGGTTTCTTACGTGCTCTGTGCCAGCTTTGCCTGACACTTCTCCAGAAGGTTTGCAGCTGGGCCCAGAGCAGGCATGCCATTAGATTAGGTTCTTGATGCATCCCAGCAGCCCGTGTGGTTGTTCTGTGTTTTTTAGAAACTGTGAGACAAACTATTTCTAAAGGAACACTGGTACAATAAATGGGTCCGGGTCACTTATACATGTCTGGATTCTCCCTTGCACCTTGCAAGTCTCCTGCAGGCTGAGTTGGGTCGAACCCTTTAAGGCAGTGGAGCTCCTATAGACAGGACCAAAAGTCCCATCTGGGAGTCAATCGAACAGGAGGCTTCTCTCACCTATCATTTTCCCAAGTGTCTGTTCAATTAATACACATTTGAAGATGCTGCCTAATACATGTGAGTTTTTTGTTTACTTCTTTTACTATTTCAAAGCAAACTGAAGGTTTGTGCTTTTTTTTTTTTTTTGCTTTCCATTTGAATTAATCTTTTAGCTAAAGGCTTCAAGTGCGCACCACAAATGATCTAGTCCTGCTGAGTGCTCCTTATAAGGCCAACACAGGATTGTTATCTCCAGTAGATTTAAATAAGTTTGTATTAATTGTCCACTTCAGATTAAAAAGGCATTTCCTGCTAGAAAGAGCTGTCACTTGCTGTTTATACTTCTTGTAGGAAATATGTAGTTTGACTGAAAGCCTGGTCGTGGCCCATGGTTGCAGCAGCCCAGCTCAGAGCTCAGGGAGCGCTGCCCTGGATGGGAAACCTGGTTTTGTTCTGGGGTTTTGTGAAGCAGGGTCTGCAATGCCTGGCTGCTGCAGGGGCTGCTGAGCTCAGCCTGTGCCATGGAGGTTATGCAGTTGGTTCTTTGGGGAAGAAAGGGGAGGAAAAAATAAAACAAAATTCTTCATGTGGGTAGGACTTCACATAGCCCAGGAGGATTGTCTGGCTTTCTATCAGACTAAGTTTTTGGGAGGCTCAACCACCTATTTACACCCCACCAGGCTACCTGGAGCAGGACAAGGATTCCTTCCCAGCCCGGCTCTCCCAGTGCTGGTGGAGCTTTCTGTGGGCTGTCTGAAAGCACAAGAGAGGTGGGAACACTCATGTAGCAGGAGGCTTTGGTGGTTTGACAATGGAGCATCTTTTGTCAGGAGTTAGAATGCAGTTTTGCTGAAAACAACTTTCACCTGAAGTCTGGCAGCATTGTCTTCTCATGGGTGGGTTCCTACTCCTTGAATCTGTAAGCTAAAGTCCAATTTTTTCACCCCATTTTAACCACCAGTATCAAATGGCATCTGTCTGACTGAGATCAAACCACAGGTACTCCTTTTTCTTGCCCTGAACATTGACATGCTTCCACATTTGTGGATTGCCTAGTGTCGCTATGAAATGGTGCAGTTACTCAGTTACACGTTTATATTTGGAAGATAAAACTTAGATGAATAGTGAATGGGAACTTTGTCATCACGGCAGCTTGAAGACTTCTTTCCATCCGTTCAGCCAGATGTGAGGCTGTGCCAGCAGCTGCCATCCAGCACTGCAGGGAAGTTAGTGCCCAACAGAGCGGCTCAAATAGTCCTGGGACGTGCCTGGAATCGGAAACTGCTTTGTCCGTGCCTAGAACAGGACACTGCCAGAGATGACTCAAGTACGGTAATGAAATCATCACCTTTTCCATGGAGACTTTTTAATCTGTAACCTGAAGGCAGTGTTGCTGACCCCTCTTCATGGCTGAAGAGAGGAGCAGGAGGAAGGCGTCTGTCCCAGGACCTGGGCAGGGTTTGGAAGCCACCCACTAAAGGCACGCAGTGGCAGGTTAAAACCAGAGCTGGAGCTGTTATGGCATCGAGCTGTCTGCTGATGGGCTTGATGGAATTGCCAGCTTGAGGCAAGATCATTTAGTGGCTTCTGACCTTAATACATGTAGGTATGCTATGAGAAAGAGGTGTTTTTTTTTCCTTTATGCTGTGCTGACACTGCAGTGGTTCAGGAGTGGTTTCAGGTGTTTAGTTCTGCAGTTCATCCATATCCTAGAAAGTAAGGAGATGGCTTTTCTCATGTCAAAGCTTTTGGTCCCAGTCTCTGCCCTCACAGTGACTGCTGGTGGGGTTATTTGGTGGCTTTGCCTATCAGAGGAGTCGCGCTGACAGCAGAGAGCATCTGTGAGAAGCAGGCAGTATGGGCACAGTCCTGCTGCATAGACCGGTGCTCATCTCATGCTGGTGGTGCTGTGATTGTGGCAGCAGTGGTGGCAGTGTGCTCAGTGTCAGCAGTATCTGTGAGAGTGGCTCCCACCGTCCCAGCAGAGGTTCCCATCCCAGCCGCAGTGCAGCAGGACGATGTCCAGCCCAGTGCCTGCTGCTCCAGTGCAGAGGGCTGTGTTTCAAAACCACAAGACTGATGCACACAGCTCTTGGGGATGATGAGGAACGGTTGTATAGGGGGTTTGGCTTTGGGAACAAGACCTTACAGCTGGTGCAGTTACGTGGTGCAGAAAGCAAACACCTTGCGGGGCCTTGAGAGCTTTCTGTATCTCCTTACTGTGGCCTTGCACTTGATAGGGAAAAACTGAATAGCTTGTTTTCTCTGCAGTGAGAAAAGCAGCTCCAGTGACACGTTATTAGCTCTATTTTTAGTCTGGCCAAGCAGAGTGCTCGGTGACATGGCTCTTGGATTTCTCCCCTGTCTCCCCAGAGACCTGCTGAATCCAGATGCCTGTGCCCAGCCGTTACTCAGCGCAGGAAGTGCTTCCAGCAAAGCCTTGGGAGCACCTCTCGAAGAACGCTGTGGCCTCACATTTTGGGTGGCTGTGGGTGTCCAGCAGCTGTGTGTGCAGTACTGCTGGTCTCCTCTCAAGCTCTGTGGTGGGACCGTGCTCTGGGAGAGCCCCATGTACCGAGGGATGGGTGGCTGCTTGCTCATCCTGAAGGATGCTCCCCAAGCAGCACCCTTTCTGTGTGCCCCCTTTGACAAAATCCCCAGTGGAGTGATTTTAAAAGCAGTATAGTGTCTGAAGTACTTGATATAACAAGCTCATGGGTCTGTCTTTAATAAAAACCCATCAGACTGGGTGTTGAGTGTCTTGCCAAGGAAGGCTCCATCCTGCTCTGAGGGTGGACAGAGGGCGAGGCAGTGAGCTGGGCAGCGGAGGGCTTCCAACTCCTGGTGCTCTCAGGGCTTCTTTCTGTGCTGTGCCCTTTCTCAGTGAACCCCTGACGTTGTTTTCCTGAGATGTATAACAAGATTGGGTTTGTTTTCAAATTGTTGAAAGTTCAAATTTAATTGAAAGTTGAGTAGGAAAGTCACAGTGGGTGAAAACCATACAAGGAAAAAAGAAGAGAGTTGTTAGCCGTCTGACGGGGCAGGCTGACAGACCTGGATGTCCCAACACCTACTGGACCTGTGGGGTTTTGGGTGCACTGCCAATGCAGATGGCCCCTTGGATTTGGGAGATGTTGATTGTATTTATCAGATTTGCCTGAAAAAGGACTCTTGGTGGGAAAACAAGTAACCAGGATGACTGGTGGTTTTTGTGCAGAACAAACCATCGGTGTGTGAAGCTTTCCCATGCACTGCAGACAGCGTTCCTTGCCGTGCCTGGGAGGAAACAAGTGAGTGGGATGCCTGTAGTGCTGTGGGCTGGCAGCAGGGAGGTGTGACTGTGTGGATGGGCTGCAAATAGATGCCTGCATCTGTCCTAAGCACAGTCTGTCATTAGAAACCTTTACCCGGGTTTGGTTTTCTGTTGCCCAGCTGCGTGGCGGTCTGCTCGGGCAGTCAGAGTGGAAGGGAAAAAAATGAGTGCTTCTGGTCAGATGCAAGTGTGTAATTTGCAGGCACTGTAATGGGAGCCAGGTGCTGGGAGCACCCAATCTGTGCCTGGTGCAGGCTGTGGGGCAGGACGGATCCACGGTGCGGAGCGCGGCTGTGCTGGCAGGAGGGAACCGCGCTGTTCCCTGGGACATCCGATGCTGCAGTGGGTGGCTGTTGGGGAGCAGGGGGAAGGCGTGCTTGTCTCCGTGGGATGTTCTTGTTTTAGGGGCTGGTGGTGGACTTGGCTCTGTCATGATAAGCAAGCAGGGCAGCGAATGGCAATGAGATCTGAAGTAGGCTTCCAAAAGAAGCATAGAAATGGGTGGCTTCCCACTGAGACATGAGGTGAAGGAAACCCAGACAAGTGCTCAGAAACAGCATCGGGGCTCAGGGCAGCTGTGTGCACCTGATCCTCCATTTGGTTCTGGGAGGCTGGGGGAGGCAGTGGCTGCAGGCACTGGCAGCTGTACTCAAAGTGTGGTAAAAACAGGCAGGGCCAGGCCCTCCTGTTCTCCAAACAGCAGCAAACAGCAGTCACCTCGGGTGCAAGGAGCTGCAAAAACAAAATAATTGCAAGCTTGATAAATCACGTCTGGATCCTCTGCAGCAGCATACGTTCATATGAAGAAGTCGCTATTTAAAAACCCGTGTTCATTCCCATAACCAACCTTTTCTCCTCCTGGAAGGCAGTTGGCATGCAGGCTAGCACATAACATGCTCTGCCCAGAGATAACCAGCACAGCAAAGCAGCTCGTCCTGTTCTTACATCTTACTTTGGAGTTCTATTAGCACTCTTAAAGCCTTGCCAGCTCCTTCAGATCGGGCCGGGCCTCAAGTGAAAGCATGCACAGAGCTGCTTTCAGAGCTGCTGAGGGCTGGGCACACGGAGGACCTTGGGCGCCGGACAGGAGACCTCGTGGCATCGCTGTTCCTGCTGACGCAGGCGGCTGGCACGTCCTTGGCGGTGCTGCCCAGGCCTGCCGCTGCCCCCCCAGGGGAAGGGCGAGCCAGGAGGTGTGCGCTGGGCTTCTGCCCTCTGCCAGCCAGCACTTTGTGGGGTTACACTTCATTTTTCCATAGGAGCTGGCCGCAAGCCCACAGTGGGAACACTTCCCTGTGTGCTGAGGGTTAGGGTAGCACAGGGGGACCCTCGGCACAGCCTCCGTGGGGCTGCCCCTTGTGCACTGAAGGCACTCTTGGCACCACTGTCTCTTGTCCCAGCCAGAAGTGTGGGGGAAGCGCTGGCACTGGGGAGGCTGAGCTGGGTGGGTCAGGATGTCTGTACCCACATTAGCTCCATCCTGTGTCGGCTTCGTGTCCCTCGGGTCCTCAGGCGAGGCAGCAGTGTCTGTGGGAGAAGATTGGTGGCATTAAGCATCCCCCGTGAGTTATGTGCAGAAACGCGGTATGCAGGTCTGGTGTTTAATCACAAAATCTGTGTGCTTGACCAGAGGCCAGGGATTTCGGAGTTCTAAGTAATGTAAATGTGTGGACAACAATGATTGTGTGGTAAACTTTGTTCTCTTTACCTCACTGTGAAATTGTCTCTAAGGTACACAAATGAAGAAATTCCACGTCAGGAAAGTATGCATGTTTATTCCTGCCCCATGAATAGTGTGCTCGTATTCCTGTAATGCACAGAGAGGATTTCACGGGTGTCTTGAGTCTAAAAAGTAATAAAGTTGCTGCCTCTTTTCTCAGTGCAGTCCAGTGGCAGCCCTTTCTTCAGTGATAATCCTGGGCTCCTGTGCCCAGGGCTGGGTGGGAGCTGCAGACCAGCATGGACAGGCTGTGTGCACGCCTGCTCTTCTCCGAGATGGAGCTTCTCTGGAAGCTACCTTCCTGGAGGAAGAAGCCCAGGGATGAATCTGCCGGGCACGTAGCCCCTGGAACCCTGGAACTTCACAGAGCGGACTTGGAGCCTCCCCTGGCTCTGTGCACGTTTTTCTTATGGCTATGTGTGTCTGAGCCATGCAGTCGCGGCGCTGGGAGATGGGAACTGTTACAGGGTGTGATGTGCTCTTACTGGAAACTTGAGAACAACTGAGTAAGTGAATCACAGCTTCCCCTCAGAGCTGTGCGAGGACTAACGGGAAAACCGGCAGCTTTCCAGCACCCAGCTCCATGGGAACAGCTCAAGCCAAGGGGAACGAAGGGAGAAGCAGCACCACAGCCTCTCCTGCATGAGCTGGGTCCTCTGCATGCAGTGGGGCTCACCCAGCCCAGCACCTTCACGAGCATGTGTGAAGCCTCACCTCCTTGCAGAGCCAGTGAAAGCCATGTGCAATGCTGCAGGGACTGATCCTGCGCCGTGCAGCTATCACAGCAAGCCTAAGCATCCTGGGGAGTCATGAGCATCCTCTGGAGCTACTTTCCTGCTTCCTAGAAGGGTAACAGCCACATGGGAAATAAAAATCACCTTTGCAGTCACAACCTTGACGATGCACTGCAGTGGAAGGTGGGCAATAACGTGAAGTCACTGCTGTGAGAGGGAATGAACAGGTAGGGTTGAAATGCAGCGACATGCACACATTGCAGAGGTGTGCAGCTGGTGCCTGCTCACGCCTGTGCACCCCATGAGAGCGGTTGGCGGCGTTCTGGGATGGGCTGGTGCTCCTCTGGGTGCTGCTCACCCCTTTGTAATGGAGCAAGTAGACACTCGGTAAGATGCAGGAGTTCTTGCAAACCGAAAGTAGCTCTGTAAGCATAGAGAGTGAGACTTGCAGATCATTACCAGGTGAAAAAACACTTCGGTAAAATGTGCGAGCATATGCAAGTAATTTCTGGAAAATGATATTGAGTCTTTCTGAAAACAAATTGTGGGATAAAAGGTGTCTGCAACTTTCTTTATTTTCTTTTGTGTTGTCTTGTTAATGGGCCTATTTCCCATGAATCCCCATGTCGAAGGCCTAGCACTAACCTGGGTCAAGTTATTTTTCTTAGGATTGTTCTTGCAGCCATTAAAATAGAGCAGAGCATTGTTAATGCACAGTAATGATTTCCACATAGCTGACTTTAATCCCCTACAACACATCTGAAAACGCTTTTCCCGTCCTTGAGCCGTAAATTAAACAACTCGGAACATTTGAGCGCGGTGTCTGATCTCTCACCCATTACGCTGGAGAAGTGTGATTAGTTTTTGCTGTTGCCTAAACACAGAGCTGGGACTGCTGGCAGTACGAGGTGCCTCGTTGTGACCCCAAGGTCCCTGCTGTGTCCCCATCCCAGGGCCCACAGGGGCCTCCTCCTGTGCTGGTCATACTGGGGATGCTGCCTCGGGTTAGCTCGTGTTCCCCTGGCAAAGGGGGGGTCTCCTCCTCACCGAGCCTCAGGTTTTCATTTCACTCTGGTAAGGCTGGCGATTTCCCCAGTCCCATTCGCTTTGCAGGAAGCTTTTGAAAACGCCAAACAGAACCTAAACTGTGCCATATCGGTTTAATTTCAAAGCAGTTCAACTGGAAACTGCAGCCGAGGTCAGTCTGGGTTTGTTCCGCCCTTGCTGGAAGCTGCACAGGGCTGCGTCTTCCTTACTTCTGTGTCTTGCTTACTCCGAAAACTTCTGATCGCTCTAAAGAATTGTTGGTGAAGCCCTGGAGTTTAATCATTAAAAATGCTAACTACGAATGGTCTTCTACATGCAAGCCTGCGGTCTGACCATGCTGTCCTTAAGTGTACGGTCTTTGGAAGCTGCGAGTTATCTGTGTCCCAGGACAGCCGCCGTGGCTTGTCGGGGTGCGGTGGGCTGGGAGCCGCAGCGTGGAGCAGCACTGGTGCCTTGGCTTAGCATGGAGAGAGCTTGCTGTTGCTTATCGCTCTTATCTCCTGGAAGCCAAGTCACTTTATGAATCTCATTTCTTACTCGTTGGCAAATTGAAATCTTTGGGGATTATTTTTTTTTTAAGCTGTATTTGGCATGTGGTCTCCAGAGCTGCGCAAACAGGAATGTCATAACCGCCCGCTTCTCGGCGGCAGCGCGAACAAACAGCAGGCTAGTTCAGCGCGACGGGAAAAAGCAAGGAAATTATAACCACGATCACTGCCAGTGCAATTAGGCATTCTCATTGTTCTGAGCCTCCAGATGAAATTCTTAACGTGGAAGCAATATACACAGGACTGGCTGATGGCAAAAATGGAGTTGGGGTTGTTGGGAACGCTGCCGTTCCTGGGAAGGTCAGCTTCCTTTGTCCCAAAAAACAACAGTCTGAAAGACCAATTTAGAAGGAAGGGTCCCAGCCTAAAATCAAATAACGGTAGTAGAGTGTTTATCAAAACCAGACATCTTTTTCTAACTGTGACAAAGAGCAAGCTCTTTGTTGAAAAAGCTGCGATGGTAGCGGCCCTGACTCTGTGAAGGCAGGGCTGTATGCTGACAGGTTTTGGTACAGGATACTGGAGGCAAAACTTTGCGTCAAAGATTCTGGGGCTAAAACTGCTCCTTGTTCTTCACACTTGGGCTCTGCAGATAATTAAACCAAAACTTAACAGGGTGTGCGGCTGAGGCCAGAGTCCAAGGAGGGATGCTTGGCTGCAGCGGGTGATCCCAGGCTATGGGAACTAGAGCTGCTCTTTGCATTAAGCAGTGTGTGCAGGCTGTGAGGTTAAACACGGCAATCTGCTCTGTGTTTGGGGTGTCTGATCTCGATCTTGATCCCCAGCAAGGGCGAGAAGCAGTGCAGAACAGGAGCAGCCGGCTGGGGCAGCCTGGGGGAGCCGTGCTGGAGGCTTCCGGTGGGAAAGGGATCAGGGAAACCTCCTGGGAAGCCTCTGGGCAGTGACAGAGTCCTGGCCTGGCATGGCAGGACTGAAGGTGCTTTTGTGAATGGAAATTGGGTTTTAGAGCCTCCTGTCTGCAGCACCTGGGTAGGAAGGGTCCTGATTATTCCTACAGGTTCACACAACCTTCTCGCTGGAAGGCATTTCTATTACTCCTCCTCTGTTCTAGCATATAGTTTCTGCCAGGCTGTGTGTATATTTATGTTCTTAGATATTATTATTTTTTTTTAAATTTTAAGCTGAGTTTGCTTTATTTCCTATTTCAGAGCTGAAGGGAAGACCTGGTCACCCCCCGTGCTGGAAGATGGGAAGGCGCAAGCTTACCGGATCAACATCGAGCCCGAGCCGCAGGTACAGGGCAGGAGCTGATGCTGAGTTTTCAAATATTGATGACCTGTGGGATGGCCATGTCTGCCAGCCTGCCCCGGTGCCACAGCGGGGACGCTGCTTGTCCCTCTGCCCTGCTGGGTGATCTGTAGCCTTGGCAGGGAGTTCTGGCCGTTGTTGTTTCCTTAATCAATTATGGCAATCTTTTTTTTGACAGGGTTTTTTAATAGGCTTTGATGTGCCCAAAACCTTATGAATAATGTTAAATAAGGAACAAATGTGCAGCAGTTCCACTGCCAGATACAACATTTCTGAGGCTTAATGCAGATTGGATTTGATTCTTACTATTAATATACGTTACATGTGGATCTTTTTTAAAAAATTAGTCACTTACATAAAGCATAATGAAGGGGGCAGTGATGGATTTCCCTGAACCCAGACCTACACTGGAAACGTCTAAATCTGGAGCAGTCAGCGGCTAACCAGACAGCTTTGTGGCAAGGCCCCAGAAGAGGTGTGGGAGCAGGAGCAAGCAGGTAAAGCGAGCACGTTCCTGCTCTTGCTCCTTCCTACAGCTGCAGCCAGGTGGGTAGCAGACCTGTTCCTGTATCTCCTCACTCAGTGTTCTCCTGGGTTCCTGGCCACTAGCTGCCCTCAGCCCTGGGTTTTTGCACACTTCCTCGGCCTTGCCTGATGCTAAGAGGGATGGCAAGCCCCAGGAGTGCAGCCCCTTGCAGGAGCTGTCCCATCCCTGGAGCACAGCTGGTGGTCATGGATGGAGCCCCCTGGGACCCATGGCACCAGTTCAGTCCCTGCAGCGATTGCATTTGTTAGGGAGCAGGAAAGAAAAAGGCTTGTTGTAAAGTAACAGCTTGGCTCCGAACGTGCAGCCTTGAGGTGTGCTTCCTAGCATCTGGAAAAAAAAGCAGTCTGCTTTGAAACATGGGGAGGCGGGGGGGAAATCCTGCTGGAATTCTGCCCTCAAATTGCACGAATAGATCTGGGGTTATCTTTGAAAAGGTTTATTGTCCTGGGCAAAGATGGCTTGAAAGTGTAAAAGTTTTTTGACTTGTGGCTGGAGTTCCCCTGGCCTGAGATGTGTGAATGGTGACTAAATTCATGTGATTTCTAGGAAAGCGTGTATCCCATAATCTCACTGTAGCTTATTGTTTAGGTTAATTATTGTGGAAGGTGTGAACCAGCTGATAAGCTCTTGTACTCTTTGTCTTCAATTCTGTTGTGGTTTGTCAGCTGAGCTTTGTGGAAAACCCCTACTCCAACCAAGAATGTAATCAATCCTCCTTATTAAAGCTTTGATTAATGCCATGACTGCAGGGAGTAATTGCCATTGGAATGGAAGAACTTGGAAACTGGGAGTGCTGCTTGCTCACACTTCGCAGAAATGTGAATCATCTCAATGAACTAATACTCAACTGATAACCAAGGTATTTTTGTACTGCACGAGGCTTTCTTTAACAGCAAGAATCTGTAGAGAGAACGTGATGGATTTGGTGACCTTCACTGCTTCTGAACCAACAGGGGCCGCGTGTTTGTCCTGCACCAACGTGTGCCACCCAAGCTGTACATGGACATTCAGAGTAGTTTGTGCTCCCCAGGGAGCTGTGCCCTCATCGTAGTTCCCATGATCCTGGTGTGGCATCACTGTTACGTGCTGTGACCTCCTGCCCAGCTGTGAATCAATCCTAGCTGCCCCATTTTAGCATCACGAGCGGCAGCCGAACCTCTCCACGGCCAGGGAGAGCACAGCACCAGTGTGTGGGATGGGATTGCTTCCTGAAAATCCCTGTCCTCAGCCGCCTGTGGTGCGAGCCGTCCAGTCAAAACACCACCATGTGGTGCTAATAAAAGCGTGGGATGTTTGTTTTCTCGGCTGGAGCCATGCTGCTGGAAGTGACAGCTTTCTGGCCATGTGGGGCCGGCACCTCAGGCTGTGAGGCAGAGCCGTGGCCGCACTCCTTGCCAGTAGCTTCACGTGCCCGGGGGTGAGAGGGATCACAGCGAGATCAGCTGGCAGCACACATGAGGCTGGGAGGGGATGTGTGTCCTCCCAGACCTGGGCACTTGGACGGAGCCAGCTGGCCCGGGGATGGAGCCTGGCCTTCCTCTCGCCTGTCCGCAGCAGGCAGTTATCACCGCGTCCCATGGGAGTGGTGCTGTGGTGCCACCACGCCTGTGTAATGTCACTGGTGTGGCTACAGGAGGGCTGGGGACATTGCTCTGTGCTCCGGGTCCCCGTTCTGTTCCACTCGTTTCTCCCTCGCACCATGCCCAGCAGTCGTGGCTGTCCCAGCCCAATACACTGCTCTGAGCAGTGAAGCCAGCCGTGCCGTAACGGGGGGTAGTTGTGCAGGCAGCATGGGAAGGCTGTTTTTGCTCTTCACTTCATTTTTTTAATTATAATTTTTCCCCTATATTGTCTTATTTTGTGGTTGACTGAAAGCAGAACTGTGGCACGGAGAGATCATGAGTACAGCCCCCAGGATACAGCCAGCTGTGGGCATGTGCCAGCATCCCTGGTGGGGGTCTTGGCTCCAGATGGTTCCACAAAATCACAAGTTCTTTATTAATTTATTTTCCATTATGTAAAAAGCTGTGAGGTTTACCAGGAACTGAGCTGTACCTCTTTGCTGATGCTGTAAAACTGCTAACAGCTTGAAAAGGGTCTTTTGAAAAGAGGGTTTTAATATTCTTATTTTAACTTTCTGGTCTCATTACGTTGTCTTACTAAGGATGAATTATTTTGCATTTCATTAATTGGCTTAGAGAACTGCTTCAAATTCTTACTCTGTTGGTGTTGCACAGGGAACTTCCAAAACCATATTTGCAAAGGGCTTTTTGGCATAGGCCGTCCTTATTTTTGTAAGTCAGGGGTTAAAACCCCCTGGAAAGGGGGGATTTCTGTGCAGCCGGGGTGATTCCTATTGCTGGGAGAGCTCGAGCCCCCGCAGCAAACCAACCCACAAACATGGGAGCTGGAGCTTTGTGCAGGCAGCGAAATGTCTGCCCGTCCTTCTGGGAAAACAAGGGGTGAGATAATGCCCTGGCACAGCGCTGGGCTCCCGGCGCATGGGAACTCCCATCATGTTGGTGGAGGACTGTTAATAGCAGAAACATGCCGCGTCCTGACAGCCCCTGCAGCCAGAGTCAGCCCTGCGCTGCAGGTTCTCGGGCAGCATTTCAGTCGGGACTCTTGGTTTTGTACACCTCCAAAACTCGCTGATCTCATTCACCGGGTGAAGGAGCTGCTCACAGGCTGGTGTGTGCTTGGGGGCTTTGTTCTGTGACCTCAGATTGAATCACCTGAAAGCAAATGAGTTTCCTCGGTGCGTTGTACTGCGTCGAGCTGTAGTAGCTGTAAGCTTTTGTGTGTTATTCTCTAGGTACTTCTTACATAAGTCAGCATCTTAGCAAGCGAGCTTCAATGATCAGAATATATGAGAGAGGAAAGAACGGTTTGGGGAAAGATAATTGGAATTAAACTTAAAAATGGTGCTTTCTTCTATCCAAATAACTTAGTTTGCTCTCACTGAAGGTAAATAGGAGCTCTACTAAAATAATAATACCTTGGGTTGATTTAGGACAAAATAGGAAATACTACTGGATGAAGAGCTAAGGTACGTGCATGCCATATTATTTTACTGGATAACATCAGTTTCAGTGGTGACCCTCAGCACAGGCAAGGAAGCAGCATGCTGGTGTGCTCGGCACGCTGTCTGTGAGAAAGCACACATAGCTCGCTGTGTTTCTCTTCCTGCCAGGCAAACATCAGGAGAAGGGACTAGTAAACCACTTCATTTTCCTTGTTGCTCACCTGAAATGAATGAATTGCCCTTTGCAATCACTCGCTATTGTTTCCACATGCTGATGTGTTGCTGAGGCAGTGGGGCACTGGGTAAGGAATCCTGAAAATGGTGATGCTCTCCCACTTCTCTAGAGATACTTCTCTAGAGATCCACATGAAGAGCAGTGGGCATCGTCAGCTGCCTCTGCGAAATGCCAAGTCCCTGGGGAGGCTACTCGAGCAGGAGATCAGCCTTGGGCCTCTTCACCTGCGGTAACTGCTGCTAAAATTGCTCCATGTGAATGCTAGTTCTGGTTGTGTGGGAGACCTGGTGGCTGAAACTGTCTCAGGACAGAGCTGAGATGCTTAGGCACGAGTCAAGCCTCAGCACAGCAACAGGCTGAAGGGCTTCATCTGCAGGGCTTTGGCTGAAAGTATTTTAAAAACGCAGCAAGTATGTCTTGTGTCCTCTGATTCAACAGAACACGCTCCCCAGTTATCCTGCTTTTTATAAAAGTGTTAATAAAGCAGATACATCGGTACAAAGCCCTCTTCTGTCTGCTTGTTAAACACACCCTCTCACCGCTGATATTAAAAACATGCTGCCGGAGCTGAGGCAGGCAAGATAAATGGAAACACATTTTAATCATTCTTGCCGTTCTTGGGTAACTTTTTTCCATCACTGTGGATTTTTAAGAGATGGAGGGGAGCCAGGTAGCTTTGCGGACAAAGCCGTGCCGTGGCAGCTCAAGTCCCCTGGGAAGCCCCCTAAGTGACGCCAGCCCCTCAGGCACTGAACCCAGTGCTCGCTCCTTGTCCTGCAGGCAGCTCCATGCCCTTTGCCAGGTGGAGATGTTTTCCAGGTGGAGATGTTCCCCCCGAGGGGCTGGGCAGCCCACCCCAATGACAGAAAGCAGTCGTGTGGCTCCCTGCCCCTTTGCTCACAGGGATGGCTTGTTCCCTGGTTAGATGTGTGTTGTCCTAGGGCCATGCATTACTAGCTCAGAACATGTGCAAATATGGAGCCAGAATATTTTCCTAGCTAACCCCAAAAGCACTTAACTTTAATATGCACTTAACTTTAATAACGCCTCATTATACATCCCAGAGCTGCTTCTCCTGAGAGCACTCCTTTAGGAAAGGGTCACTGTCTTCCTCCCTCCAGAACAACACTGGATGTTAAGAAATCCCCAGCCATCACTTGCAAATGGTATAGAAACTTCCCCATCCATGCAAATGCATTTCAGATGACTGCTGTCAAGGCCACCATAATCCTGTCAGAGGTGACGCATCGCTGAACACTGGTAGGAAATGTTCAGCTTTTCCCTGCCTGCTGCTTTCACTGCCGATGTGCCGCTCTCAGGCAGGGCTGGTCCGGGTATTTGTGTCATTACTGCCCTAGCATAAATCACGGCTGCTGTACGGAAGGGCATGCACCTTGGAAATGGGGTTTTGTGGTTGAAAATTCACACCAACAGGAGATTTCGGGGCTCACCTCAGCCCTGCTCCATGCTCTTATAATTTATTTTTTTTTTTTTAATGGAATGGAGGTTTGCCTGTGATGCTTTTTCTTGTAGCTTGCAGGGATTTAGCAGAAATGGCAGAACACAGCACAGAAATGCTCATACTAAATTGCGTCCCCCAGGACTTGACCCTGCTCATGGGGGCCCTGCCTGCCCCCAGCTGCGCCTGCTCAGGGCTGACCCTGCAGCCCCCAGAGGGGCCGGGGCCAGGGGGGTGATGCTTCACACGAACGCTGCCTGCTGCCTCCTTAACCCAAACGTCCTCTGGGTGTGAAGGGTTTGGGTTTGTGTTCAGGGAGATCTGAAAAGGGGATTTGGTGTTCGGCTGACGTCTGCAGAAGGCGCACGGTGAGCAGTACGTGCTGCATGGGGCTCTCCTTTGTGCTCAGCTTACACCGAAACAGGGCCTTGGCAGGATCTGTGAAGTCCGTCTCATAAAATAACTCACATGCTCCGTTCATCTAGCCTCAGACAGCCGCGCCAGCCCTGTTTCCTTATCTGTTCATCTCCCGAGCAGAGCTCAATAGCAGGGATAGACTTACTGAGCTTTGTAAGGCGAGGTTGGAGCCTGCTCCTTCTGCAAAACCTGGCCCCTCAGCAGGGCAGCTGGAGGGCCCACAGGGAAAGGGTAGCAGACGTTTTTCAGGGAACTCTTAAAACATGTAGCTGCTAAAATGTACCCTTTCCTGCAGATTAGGGGCAGCCTTTGAGATCTGGGTTTGCCACAGGCTTTTTCTGGGGCTGTTTCCCAGGAAAGCTCCTGGTGGCAAGTCCTGTGCACAGAGGGGCCATGTCCTCCTGGCCCCAGCTGCCATCTCCTCACCACTTCGACTGCCTTATCCATCCGCCTCTTGGCCCTGAGCTACTTAAATCCACTCATGCCAGGAGAGGAGCGGCTGTACTGCATGGACCAAGCTGGAGAATCACTCCCTGCCTGTGGACACTGGCCACAAAGTAAATCTGTTTTGTGCATTAAAACGAACACAGCGCTGTCCAGCCTGTACCTCCTTGGGAGTTAATAAGATTTCCATTTCCAGGACTTTTGAACCAGTTTGTCAGAGGCAGAGTACTGAGCTAACTACTGAGAAGCTGGGGAGGGGAGAGGAAGGGATGGCTGCGTTGCATTGCTGTCTTCTGTGCAGAGGCTGAATTTCAGTCCCGGGGGAATGCACTGGCATGTGTTCCCAGACCCACCTGCCCGTGAGATTGGCACAAAAGAGGACTTGTGGTGACTTCACCCACAAAAGGCTGGAGCCTGGGGAAACTGGGGATACAAGTGCTGGGGGGATTTTGCTTGAGGATGATTCGCCTTTGCCTGAAGCTGTTGCCCTGATCCAGCAGGGCTGGGCTGGCCAGGTGGCTCCCTGCAGCATCAGAAAGTTTCTTCTGCTCTCAGATGAACCAGGAGCTTCTTCCTTGGGTACCTTGTATAGCATCGCCAGCCTCCATGTTTCCTAAAAACCAGGGAAGGAAGGAGAAGGAGGAAGGGGGAAGTCCAAAGCCACTGGTGAGGAGCTGGAGCGCTCGGCTCCGCCGCCGTCCCTGGGTGGAGGACACAAGCGTGGTCACACAAGAGGGACCTCTTTGAGGTGACCCCATGGCTAAGTGGTGCTTTGCAGCGTGCAAATAACGAGGCTCTTGTCACTAACCCAGCATTTTGGCAGCAGTCGTCCTGCCGATGCTGACTGCTGATATCCTGCTTTTAGGAGGACAGGAACTGAAGTACATCAAACAGAAAGCTGCTTTCCTTGGAGCCAAGCTGTTAATGACCTTCAGCTCTGTTTAAGTCTGGTGCATCGCGTGTTTATAACGAGAGCAGGACCGGCCCCCCTTGGCTTAGCAAAATAAACATCTCGCAGCCGCTTTCCCAGAGCAGCTGGGCGCCTGGGCCCGCAGGAGCTCAGCACCATTGGTCCTGTCCCCATGGACCCGGGGCCTTTCGGCAGTGCCCCCGTGCTGCGGCCAGAGGGGTCAGATCACAGCTGAGCTTGTGTAAGTGTATCGGGACAGAAATACAGGTTCCCAAAACTTAATAAATAGCATCTTGTGCAGTACATCCTCTGAATGCCAAGGGCAGGTAGCTCCTGCCAGGCTGCACAGTGCCGCTGTAAGGAGCACGGATGAGGGCAGCTGGTACCAAGAGCGGCGGAGACGGCGAGCACGTGGGAGCTCTGCCTGCCAGGGGAAGAGCTTAGCTTTAAGTCCTTGATTTAAAGTCTTCCCAGTTTTGGATCCCAGCACTATTCCTGTTAAGCAGGCAGTCAAAACTGCATGCTTGCCTTGACATATTTTAAAAATCTGAACAGATTTATGCTTTTTGTTGACCCTACAAGAGTTGGTTACAAAATAGGATAAACTCTCCCAAAGACAGAGACTGAGACTAGTTCTCAAAACCTTTCCAAAACTCATGGTTGGCTGCACACTCCTCCTAGCTATGGGAATGCTTATTCAAGCAGTGATTAGCTTGATAAAAGTATTTAATTTCTGAGTCTTCTCTTATATCACAGATTTAACTGAAAAGCAAGCCAGGGGAGCAAATATCCCAGTTTATCTGCTCCAATGGAGTCCACAGCACAGCTTTAATGAAGAGGCGAAGCAGATCTTCATCTTTAACCAGAGAATGTTTTGGCTGGAAATAGTGAAGACCCAGAGTATATTTGTATTTCTGTTGAAATGTTCAGCCTGCTTCTTACAGTGTTCTCCTGGATGGTTCCTGGGATTGGAAATGACATATTGTAGCAGGGTCTCGCTGCAGGCACCAGCCCCAGCGCCGATGGATGCTGTGCGTAGCTCAGCACCTGGGGATGGTCCGTGCCGTGTGGCCGAGGGTGGCTGTGAGGCGATGGCTGCTGTGCCCTTTGGGTGAGGATTGGGGTGTGCAGGCAGAGCCATGTGGCTCCTGCTCCCTCTAGTCACCTCCTGCAGTCTTTCTGCTTGTCACCCATTCGGGTGCCTTTGTGCTATCCTCGGAGAGAAAGAATTAATGTAGTAGAAAATCAGATTAGTATATTAATGTAGAAAAAAGGTTTTCATTAGGGAAGCCGAAAAAACGTTCCTGTTTCCAGCAGAGATGCAGATCCGATGCATCAGCTGGGCAGAGCAGCCTGTTTCTCTTCCCGATTTCCTTGCGCAAATCCCACAGTTTTTTTTTTTCCCTGTGAGATTTATGGGCAGCCTGTAAGCTTCAGCTGATTGGCAGTACGGGTTGTTTTCTTTAAAAAAAAAAAATCCTTTTAGCACTCTCGAAGCTGTGTAGTGGTGGTGACAAGAGCCAGGCACTCGAGGCACTTAAATTTCTCTTTCCCCATTTTCATAGAGGTGTCACCTGAGCGGGTGCCATGTGGTGCCCACAAGGCTCTTGCTGCAGACCGGCTCTTCTCTGTCTGCTCCTTACTGTCACCTCTTTGCTCGCCTTTCCCCTGGTGGAAGACAAGAAGAGGGGAGGGCTTGGGGTCTCCAGCAGCCAGGAGAAGTCACCAGAACTGCTGGGCACCTGCAGCCACACAAACCCAGCTGTGCCCTGCACCCAGACCTCACCCAGCACACGGCCCTGCACTGTCTGGAGAGGGACGGACACATGCGCAGTTCGTGCCAGGGGCTGGGAGCTTGAAATGCTCAGCCTGGGCTCCAGGAGCCCCAAATGCTGTGTGTCAGTTCAGCTACACTTCAAAAGTGATGCTCCTAGAAGGCAGGCGTGAGAAAACAGATTTAAAGTCTCTGTTTTGCAGGCTAAAAGAGCTCACTTTGGTGAAACTGAGCAGGCCAGCTCTTAGAAAGGGTTTGCAAACCCTCTTAATTTAGGAGAGGCCATAAAAAGCAGGAAAAAAAAGCCAGCAGAGAAAAGCAAATTAGGCCCCAAAGGGGCAAAAACTGTTGTGATCTTGAATTTGAGAACTGGAAAGAAACCCATCTGGTTCTAGGTTTCTGAGAACGAGTGCAGGAGCGCCGCGCATGATGTAAAGCCTTGCGCGAGTCTCGTGGGAAAACGCCGAAGCGGCTTGCAAGATGGAAAAAAGGAGACTGAACTCAGTCCAGGGAACAGTTTTTCATCCATCAGGAAGGATTTTAACAGAGAAACTGAAGAGCGAGGAGGAAGACGAGAGAGGCTCTTGTGCCTCACGGAAAGTGTCAGGGCAGTGAGCTTTAGCTTACAGAGGGGTTTGCGCCTGATTTACAGATTGCTGGGTTTAGCAAGAATGAGTGCACGATGCTTTATGAGCTGCCTTGGCTTAAAGCAAGCCCAGAGGTGACCGGGAAGGGCCTGGGGGCACTGGGGGGGAGCGGGGGCCCTGATGTGAGAGCCTGGCATGGGGGAAACCCCTGGACAAAGCACCCAGGTGCATATGGATTTAACAATCAGGGCTTTTCGAAGCCCGAGTGTCCGTAGCTCTGCCATCCAGGCAGCATGTGCCGTTGCTTTTGTTCCTGAAACATTTATGATCCTTCTTTTCCTCTCCGTGTCACGGTTGAAAGTATTTTCTTTATTTCCCTTGAAATAATAATGTAAATCTGGGAATTGGAGACCTCTAGCCTGGTTTTAATTTATTTATTTATATTTTTTAGAACAGAAATTGGGGAACAATTAAAATTATATTATCCCTGGCAGCGAAATTCCTTTTTTAATAGCTAATTTGGAGTGGTTGGGTTGGAAGCTGCTTTCCCACGTGCGTGCATACATGGTGTGTGCAGGGTGTGCGCTGCCGGGGGAGCTTGCCTGAGGCTGCTGCCCTTCGGCTGGAGGCACAAGGAATTCAAAGACCCTGTCTTGCAGCTCTTAATTAAGCTGTGTTTTTATCAATGGGGGTTTGCCTGAGGAATAACCTGAAGGATCGGACTTCCAAATCTTTTTCTAGCAGGATCTGGTTTTTATTTCTCTTAGCTGTTCGTTTTTACTACGCTTGGAAGCGCCAGAATTTTCTCCTATGCACCAGTGATAGACATTTGTTTCCCATTAGTATTTATTGGATGATTTTAGTCAAAAGCAAGCTTTGTACGAGAGCTCACAGCATGCACTTGGCTGTTTGTTTGCAGGGCCATGTTTTCTCCCTCTGCTCGGCTTTGCATGAGCTTCACCCTGCTGCAGCCACAGGCATTGCTCTCAGCCGGTGGATCTGCCCTGAGACAGATTAAATCAGATTACAGAGATTACAGCCACCTGTGTAAGCATCTATTTCATCAGTGCAGGCATGTTTCTGACTCAGGCAGATGGAAATAGCAGCAGTGATGTCTGTGGGCTGTGCAGCTCGTCCCTCACCGTGCCGGGCACTCGCAGCTCTGGGCTGGGTCGGGTGGGAAGGGTCGGGGTGGGCGATGAAGATACAAGTACCGAGCTCAGCTCTTGACCAATGCACTTATCACACTGTAATTGGTCTTATTTTGGGAGGAAACCTCCTGAAATCACAGGTCTCTGCGTACAAGGTTGTTGAAGGAAGGCAGAAACAAAGGGATGTGCCCCCAGGTCCAGGTCTTGCTCTGCTGTGGCATGCTGGTGTGCACCACGAGCCCTGCTCACAGTTCGAAGGGGCTGAGCGCCACAGGAGTGCAGTAACAGGGAATTAGAAGCAGGCTTGAGCAGACTCACGGCCCTTCTTTTGAGGAAATAACAAATATGCTTTTACAGGAGGATAAACGGAGAATACTTGGCAATGGCCAGCCCCGGAGAAGCAGGCACATTTCTGATCAGAGACCAGGAAAAGCTGCGCAGCTTCAGCAAGATCTGATTACAGAGCAAGTTTTCCTTCTGCTGGTGCACAGCTCTAGTTTCCACAACATACATCAAACATTACTAGTGCAGCTTCACGTCACAGAGCAGCCTCGCCGTGTGTTTGCGCAGAGAGGGATAAACCTCACGGGTTTCTCTGCTTCCCCTTCTCTTGCAGGATAACGGCCCCGCGCTGAACAAGCGGCCAATGCCCCACACCACTGCCGGGAGCACAGTGGACAGCAAGCAGATGCTGAACCTGCAGTACAACAACCCCACCCGGCTCTACACCAACAGCAGCGCCGACTCCGCTTTGCCAGCCCAGATGAGCGGGCTCCACATCGCTTCTTCCCAAAGGTATGGCAAGCACAGTGTTCGTGCTCTGTACTAACGTCAGCAGGCACCGGCTCCAGCCCCCCAACCCAGGGGCAGTGCCAGGGGGTGTCATGAGCATCACAGTCCTGTTTCTTCTAAATGCATGGTCAAGACAAGTTGTACAGGTAGTAGTCAGCACAGCGCTTCCACAAACTCAGCAGCCAGCATGGCTGGAATTGGTCACAGAGAAAATTAACCCAGAGAACTGGGATGCTCATAAATGTGCGATCGGTTTGGTGCTGCAAAATAAATAATGCTCACAGGAAAGAAGAAGCTTTTGTATAGCCAAGAGCAGTTTGTGTGGATAGCACTGAGACAGGCCAGGCTTTGAGGCTTTCACATGGCTTGTGCTGCCGATTATTTATGCTCCAACGGATTGGCAAAACTTTCTGCAGGAAAGTAAGGTCTGTATCAAATGCAAGGGCAAAGAGAGTTTGTGTTCATCCCAGGAGCTGTGTGCCTGTACGAATTCATATTTCACCGACGCTGCAATCCAGGTTATTCCCCGTGCTGCTCCAGGAAAGTTAATGAGTTTGGAAAGATGAGAACCACACAGAAATGCTAAGAACAAAATCTGATGTTATCTGCATGTGGGCCAAAGTCGGGAGATGAGCTCCATCCGTGTTTGAGCAGAGCTGGGGCAAAAGCGTGTTCCCTTTGAATTTGTGCACAGTCGGGTGCTGCCCTGGCCCCTTCTGCAGGCAAGGTTGTTTGGGGTCTGCTGGTGGGCACGAGGGGATTGCAGGTGGAGAAAAGGAGCCAGGTGACGCCAGAAACGTGCTCAGCTCTCTGATGGGCTTCGAGTCTCTTGCTGCTTTTATTGGTGCTGTAGTGACCTCGATGTGCTTGGCACTCAGAAAGGGAACCAGAGCCCTTTGTCACAGAGCTTTTGTATGCTCCTAGGCCTCAGCACAGCATAAAAACACCTGAATTCATCTCTGCTTAAACGTCTACCCAAGGTATTTTTATTTGAAATTATGCTGTTTGTGTATGGATGTGCTGAACGAGCTGGCACAATGGCTTAAATTGCAATTAGTTTGGCGTACCCCAATTATGCCAGTTGCAGGCAGCTTCAGGTGTAGATGTTGAAGGCCAGCACTTACTTGGGAGGAAATCAAGAGGATGTTTTCATGTCCCATTCTCATGTAAGGCTGCTGTCCTCATAGAAGCTCCGGGCTTTCTGGCAGATGGATCTGCTGACTCCAAGCCAGCCACGGTGACACTGACCTGGAGAGGTGGCCATGGGTAACCCCACCATGCACTGTCACCCCCGTGCTGGCAGCAGGAACCTCTCCCTGTGCGCTGGTGCAGGGGTGGCTGGATTCCCCTGGCCCTGCATAATTAATTAAATGCATTGTTTTATCCAGTATTTTTCAATACATCTCACGGGTGGCAGAGCAATTCGCAGTGCTTGCAGCTGCCCTCTTTCCTGAAGGCATCTGGTAGCTGGTCCTGCCCGAGCTGCGTTGCTCAACAAGGAACAAGCAGGAAACAAGTTCGTCCCCGTCTGTTCTCCTGGCACGGCTATGCCTGCAGGCAGAGAGGCACGGGGGAAGAGAGGTGTTTCGCAGCATCTGTGTGAAAGTGGATTAAGTCCAGGTACACCCCTGATTACCTGACACTGTTATATCTGACTCGAGTGTTTCTTTGTTTCCAAACAGCATCGACCCTGTAAAGTCTCTCCCACGGAACAGGAATGGGATTGATGTGGAGTCGGATGTCTACAAGATGCTTCAGGACTATGAGAAGCCCGTCTCGGAGCCAAAGCAGTCAGGATCCTTCCGATACTTGCAGGGCATGCTGGAGGCAGGGGAGAATGGTAAGGAGGTCTGCTGGTGGCTAACGTCACCCAGAGGGGCCCCAAAACCTCCCCAGCAGCAGCGGGGCTCTCGCCTTCATTCAGTTCTTCTCTGCCCCTTTTTATGGCTCCCATGCACATCAAGTTGCTGCTGCTGGCTTAACCCCGTTCCTTTTCCTTTCCCAAGGTCCAGAAGCTTGGCAAGCCTCAAAGGACCCGTTGGCAGGAGCTGATGGGGCATTTTTGCAGAGTGACCAGCTGGGCTGCTCTGTTTTGCTGCGCATGACTTGGAGCTAAGCTATCTCATCAGGTTTCAAATCAGGATGTCAAATGCACGGGCAGAAGCTCGGGGCAGCATCTGGGCGCTTGAGAAATGTTGTGGCTGAGTTGGGCATCACGTGGAAGGTCTGTGGATCTGCAGATGGCATCTACATGGCAGCTGCTTTCCCGGAATTGTTTGTTTGGATGCAGTGGTTTGAAGTGGCTGAGTAAGATCAGTGATGGAGCACCGTGTGCCTTTTTAATAAACGGCATTTACACAGGGACGTGGATGGTCCTCAGCAGTGCAGGAATAGAGATCAGGAGCTTTTGGCTCACTTCTCAGCTCTGTCCCAGCTTCCTGTCTATATCATTAACTTGGGTAGTCGCCAGCTCTGACCATTCAGAATAAGATCCCCAAACGACACATTTCTGCCTCTTTTTATTTGCCTTTCAACCCTAAGTCCATTGAGGCTTTCGTGTTCAAGCCTTCAGGCTTCTCTTAATAATCACTGGGGCTAAAATCTTCTTGTTTCCTTCCAAGAACCTCGGACTCTAATCATGTGAATCCAGGAACTTAGATTTTGTGGGAAAATAACAACTACTGCAAATCTCATTATGAGGCTGCAGGAGTTAGGGAGCCAGGCTGCCGCGCTCCGGTGTCTCAGTGAATGAAATGGCAGAACGATGTTTTGACTAGGAGATTATTGCTTCTTGCTTCACAGGAAGAATGATTACAAGTAGCTTCTGAACATGAGGAGTTTCCACCGGTTTTGGTTTTCTGGGTGCCCATGTGGCTGTGGCTGGCTGTGGGGACACCAAGCACCATGGCCGCAGGCTGGCAGGGAGCTCCCCGTGGGACAGGGTCACGGTGCTGTGCTGCCTCGCTGCCTCTCCATGCCTCCACACCAGGAAGGAGCAAATAGGAAGCAGCCGAGATAATCCCAGTCAATAAAGCTGCTCCCCCTCTTCCTCCCATTCTTGTGCAGGGAGATGGAGCAAAACTGCAGCTTTGCTGGTTTGTTCGGTTTAATAAGGTTTTTGTTTGTTTGTTTTTGTTTGGTTGGTTTTTTTGGTTCTTGGTTGTTGCTTTTTTTGGAAAAAAAAAAAGCAGCAATCTGCTTGCAGTCACATCTTGGTGCTCCGCCAGCCTCTCTGATGTGCTTTCCAGCAGGCCTGGGGGTGTGCACCCCGCAGCAGCCCCGTGGTGCCTCGGATGTTGCAGTGCTGTCAGCGTGTGTTTCTTAAGGGGTTAGCAGTGAGGTGTACCTCAGTGAGAAGCACCTCTCTTGGCAGACAGCTCTGCAATGTTTCAGCAAAGCTGAAATCACTGGGAGTGTTTGTGCCGGGTTGTTTTACAGCTTCCACCCTGTTCCATTTCCCTTAAGCCTACGCGTGTCACAAAAATACCCAGTTTGGCCCAGGGCTGCTGCTTGTTGTCCTTTTAAAGTCAGCATCTCCCCTGCTGCGCTGCTGGGTATCTCGGAGAAGGGGCTGATTTATATGGGAAGCATTTCTGCTGGAAGCTCTGTCTTCTCCAGCATTGTCAGCCCCATCATGGGCACGCGGCATGAAGCTCTTCAAGCAGAGGAGCCCACCAGAGCTCTGGGTGACCACCAGAGATCTCGGAGGGACAGTGGCAGCTCAGCCCCTAAATGTCTACATGGGGGCCGAGCACACCCCATACCCCTGCTGGGGAAGGCAGCACCCACGGCAGCTGGCTGAGCTCCTCCCGGCAAGGCAGAGGAAGGACTCGTGGACATGTTAGGCACAGCTGCTTTGTCATGCAGTGGTACTGGGAGCACTGGTGTGCAGTCACATGCGGTGCTGGGAGCACTGGTGCACAGTGGCATGCCGGATGGGAGGAGCAGGCTCTCCTGCTGGCAGTGCCCTTTGGACCACGACATAAACCTGGGCAGCATCAGGAATCCACCCATGGTAGGACACTGATAGCAAATACAGAGAAGTGTCCTTAAAAAGTGCAGACATTTAAGTCTCCTTGAAAAGTGTAAAGCCATAGCAGGCACTTGAGAGCAAAATCCAAGCACAGATTTCCAAAAATTTTGCAGTGTGCACAGAAGCCTCAAACAGAAAGCACCCGTGCCTGTGCTAAAACCTCACAGAGCTCAGTGGGGTCTAAGCACACCTTTAAGGGTCGCCGTTTGCTTCAGTCGTTCCTTTCCTGTAGTTGGACCTCTGTGAAAAGAGACCTTGCGCCCCAGAAAACCTCATTATCTATCAGAAGGTTTTATTTTAGATTGGACTATTTTAGATTAAAGTAAATGAGCCTTCTAGGAAGAAAAATGCATGCAGTTACAGTCGTTTATTTTAATTTCCCTAGTTCTCCAAAGACTTTCATCTTTGTCTCCTTGGTGGTGGCAGATTCAGCAGGTGCACCCAAATGTTTGTGGGCTGGAACCAATTCTTCCTGGAGCTTTTTTGAGATTTTTGCCATTTGTTTTTCTCTCTTGACTCACTAAGTAGCATTGCAGCCAGATTCATCTCTCATCTCCAGGAGGCCATGTTGCCTTTTGGCCACGTATGGGTACTGAGGTGGTGCTGTGGCAGTACGAGGGGTGATGAGCGAAGGCTTCTGCTGCCATCCGTGTACCACAAGGATGAGCAGAGGGTCCGTGTGCTGTCCTGCGGGCACCTGTGAATGCTGTGTGACTTTCTGAGGGAGCTGGTCTCTCTCTTTGCTCTGTACTTCCTTACAAGCAAGTTGTGACAGGCACTGTGTGTGTTCTCCTGGGAAAAATAACTAAAGAACTCGTCTGGCTCCTTAATGAGAAAGAAAAAAAAAAGCTCCCAGAGGACAAGTTTTCACTCTGTGTCTGTCTAAAACTCTTGGCAGGTGAAAAACTCGACAGACTGAGCAACCCCCGGAACGTCAAGCCTGCAGTGCCGAAGCTCGGCGGTGCCATGTCTGGGATGCAGATGCTCCCCGAGTGCACGAGATGCAGGAACGGGATTGTGTAAGTGCCACATCTCGCAGAGCCCCGGCATGCCCATGCAGGGACGTGGCCAGGCCGTCTCCCACCAGAAATTCAAGTTAAAGCTGTAGCAGAGTTCCTCAATCCCTCGTTGTTGGGTGGCTGGTTGGTTTTGGGGGTGTCTGTTTGTTTTGCTAACCGTATCTGAAGCTGGGATTGAGGAAGACAGTTTGGCTTGCCCCTTTTAAGGGAATCCTGCAGCAAAATGTGGGTGATTCATTGAATGGTTTGTGCCCTGCTTGTCACAGTCAGTGCCCAGCAGCTCTGCATGGCACCAAAGCTCACTGCCTTACTGAGGGAGAAATGCCAATGAGGGTCAAGCAGAAGAGGCATGCAATTATTTGTGTTTGTTGAGGAATTACTCTCAGGGGATGTATGTGGGGTCAGATTTCAGGGAATATAGATGCTTTTCTGCATCTTATTGTAATTTGTGCTCTGCTCAAGCCGGGCTTGGTGGTGCTGGCTTCTGCAGATGCCTGTGGCTCTGCCCTGGCACAGCAAAGGGAGAAGCAGCAGGGGGAAGGAGCAGGAGGTCGGAGAGGCTCCTTGTGCTGCTCGTGTCCCTGTGCCCTTTGGGTCTGACCCACGCTCTCCCCATCTCCCTAGGGGAACCATCGTCAAAGCTCGGGACAAGCTCTACCACCCTGAGTGCTTCATGTGCGACGACTGCGGCCTCAACCTGAAGCAGAGGGGGTATTTCTTCATCGAGGAGCAGCTCTACTGCGAGACGCACGCCAAGGAAAGAGTTAAGCCCCCCGAGGGCTATGACGTGGTGGCTGTTTATCCGAACGCTAAAGTTGAACTCGTCTAAATCCCGCTCTGCTCCGCAGAGGTCAGACGGCGCTCGCCCACCCACATGCACGCCGCCGGCTTCACAATGTGGCTGTAATCAACCCCGATTACTAAAGCCCGAGTAAAATGCCTTCTCGTAGATAAAAACCGTTTACACTTGGGATCTCGAGGGGATGGTGTTGAAAGCATATGAACAGGTTTTTCCCTTCTCTTTGACACTCTGCTTTTTGGGTTGCTGTGCCAGGTTATTAGTCTGTGCCATAACCTTATCCCAGATCTGCATAAATATTGATTCATTCCCTAAGTTTTTTTTTTTTCCGATAAAACTACTATACCCCCCCCCAAATGAAAAAGCAAGGAAGATGTTTTAAAAGCTCGAAGAACATAAGGCACTTTACCAAAAGAAGCTGATTCCTGTGTTGTGACTTCAGCCTCCCGCCCATGGATGACTGCTCTGTGGCACACCGGGCATCCCACACGGCTTTCCCTGCCTCCAGCCCGGCTGTTCTGTTACCTGGCCACCTCGCAGCACGCGTGGAGGATGCTGAGGATGGGATGCTGAGGACGGGATGCTGAGGCAGGATGCGGAGCCCACCTGGCTGCCCCCACGCTGCTCCTCCTGCCTGAATTCTCGGCCCCTTTGCTTCCGTCCTCCCGACTCCAGCCCAGCTTCGGTTACGCTCCTGTGGTCCTCCCTGTCTGGGTCTGCTCTGATCTCGCAGCTGGGGAGGGGGAAACAAAATCCTCCCAGGCACTTCGGAGGTAACATGAGAGCTGATTGAGACCACCGTGAGGCCCCAGGGCCAAAGCAAGCTGATGCAGATCCGTGCCCATGCCCTGAGACTGTGCTTTTAGCCAAGTTTCTCGTGTGCTTTATGTTATGGGGGGAAAAAAATGAGGATCTAAGGATGTTGCTTTGTTGGAGGAATGTTTTTTATGTTCGTGTTTAGAGGAGAGAGGTGTAGTTCAGACACCCCGCTGTTAGATGCCACCACAATGATGGAAGCCATGTGGTTGGTACCACGAGGTCCTTTCTGAAACACATTTCTGTGCTTTATAAGTGAGAAAGTACCTTCTTACAGGCAAACTATTTCATTTCTGTGTCACTATTTCCCCATGTAAAGGATCAGCGGGGTTTTGTCGGGGCATTAGAGGGCCAGGCAGAGAACAGGCGCTACAGTGCCTCACAGGGGTTCCAGCAGCTCCTTCAGGCCAGGTTTTGGCCTCAGGACTGCTCCTGTCCGAGGGGTGCAAAAGCAGAAGGCAGCGTGGTCAAGGTAAAAGCAGGACACAGCAGCACTGGCACTCCAAAAGCTGCTGGGCTGCCTTGCTGGGGGGGTGCTGCTCCCCCAGCAAGCATCCCTTTTTAAGCACTGCCTTGCAGCCAGAGGGATGCCAGCAGAAGACATCCATCCCCGGCTTCTTCTCCGTCAGCATTTTTCATTACCAAAGCGCAAGGAACACATGGCAATTTTATCACACAGCTGAGCCTCGTTTTCCTCGTACACAGCCTCACTCAGTAGGTTGGGCTGGCTGAATGGGAACATTTGGGACAACTGTAAGTGATTAGGAGACTAACACTAATCAGGTATGAAGTGTTATTGCCCCGTGTCTGCAGGCCTCTGCTTGGAGCTCGTTAATTTGCCGTCAGCAGCAGTGTTTGTTCTGACTTCCTTACTGACCTCGCGCTACGGGCCAGCAGCGGTGCTTTGGAGGTGATGCTGCACCCTTTGTGGCAGCGGGCCCATTCTGTGGCTGCAGCATAAATACTGCCCACAGGTCACTGCTGCTCCCTTCACTGCTCTGCTTGGAAGTTCATGCCTCACCTGGACCCAGGACCAGAAATCCCCCCGGGGCTCTCCCACGGTGTCACAGCAGGAGTTGCACATGGGCCCTGTTTCATCCCTGGCACCTTTTGTCCCCATTCAGTGCCATCTGTGGCTGCTTTCTCGCCCCACAGGTGCCAGCCATGCTGCGGCTCCAGCACAGGGAACACCTTAAAAATTGACGAGCTGGTTCAGCACCCGTGAGCTCTGAGCACAGAAGCGATGTGGGGAGAGCCGACCCGGGCTTTGCCTGCGCCTTTCTTTTAATTTGGAAATGCATTCCCCCAAATCAATTATTCCACACACGCACGTGATACTCTTCCCTATGAGTTATCAGCTGGTGTGATCCCCCTGAGGAGCTTAGAGCCACCTCACACAGCGATACCCTGGGGCAAGTTGGTTTCTGGCTCGGTGGCCGTGCTCTAACAGATGCCTAAAGGCAGCGACGGCTCCGCCTTGCCCTGCTCGCAACAAGGGCCAGCTGCACAAGCCTTACCTGTTAATTCTATTTAACTCTGTAAAACGTTTGTATGAGATACAAAATAAAGTTGTATTGTTGGTTTTATGCCTCACGTTAATTGGTTTCATTTTGACCCATTCCTCAGGTTTCTCCCTCAGCAGCACACGTGCGTCGGAGGCCCTCTGGATAAGGCAGGTGCTGGATAAATGTTTAGAAAGCTCATGGTACCTTTTGTTTGGGGGGAAACTCTGCTGATGAGTCCTGGCAGCAGTTTCCCTTGTCACAGCGCTACTTGGGAATAGCCTTGCTGCTCCCCTCTTAAAAGGGACTTGAATTTCACCTGAATTTAAAGACAGGGTGCACAAAGCACGAGCCCCAGGACAGAGAACTGCAGCTCTCCAGTCTTGCTTGAGGTCTGCTGTGTGTTTTTGGGGGGTGCTGATTTTGTGTTTTGTTTTTTTGTTTGTTTGTTTGTTATTATTATTATTATTTAAATCATGAGCCTTTCCTGCTATTCTGCTCCCAACATGGTGCAGAGCTGGGAAGGGCCCTCATGTCCCTGCCCTGCAGACACCCATGGGTGCCCTCTCCTTGGCACCATTGTAACACAGCTCACGAGGTCTCTGCGTGTTTGCATCCGGAAGGCCAGAAATGTTAAAAATACTGATTCCCATCCATAAAATTTTTCACTTTGTCTTTATTTCTGAGGCTTTCCAACTGGAAGGGGGGTGGATGACCCCCATGCTGCTTGAGTGCCAGGAGCTGGCACTGCCTGGTGGTGCATTTGCCAGCGGGCTTGCGGCGATCGTTTCCATGTTGGAGCACTGGCTAATCGCCGTCAATTTGGCACGGACAGGAGGGAGAACAGCAGCAAAGGCCAGAGGAGAGACTGTTTGGAAGAGACATTCCCAGACGCTTTTTTTCACGGGAGTTGGGGAAAGTATTGTCATTTCCAAGCAGCTGAACAAAACGTCCAACAACTGTGAATTAAACATGGTGAGTTCATCTAGTGCTTCCTGCACGCGTGGGTAATTAAGGAATTAAGGACTCAACAGGGCTGCTCTAGCATTTCAGGTGAACACTGAGAGGGTGAGGATAGGCTCCCCGGGGTTTAGCAACTGTATAATAGAGGGATGTTTGCTTACATAGCTAAACCTAAATAGGCCTACTTTGAATAGCTGATTAGTATTCAATTCACTGCTACGTGGGAAAGTCAGAAGCAATGCAAGTTATTTTGCCTCCAACAGATAGTTGTTCTAAAAAGTTTTATTTGGAAAGCATTAATGTATGGAAATTGTTGTCTGAATGTGCTTTAAATATTCTTAAAAACAGAGCCTCTGAGGATCTGCATGTGGTACGAACTCTCCGGGCCTCCATTTTCATATAGTTTGGGTGTGCAACCCCGTGTCTAATTAGCGCACATATTCAAATAATTAACATGCTGACGACTCTCTCTCCAGTCTGTGGTTCTCTGTTCCCCCCAGAACGCAGACGTGGGGTGCCAGCCTTGGTGCCCCAAGCGCCCCGTGCCGGGCGCCTCCCCAGGCTCCTCCATGCTTTGGAAAAAGCTTTTTGCTGCTAAGATCAAACGTGGTGAAGGGCACCATTTATTAACTAAATGAGGTGGGATCTAAGCCAAATTGGATCAAGTTCTAATTGTTTAACTTTTTCCATGTCTCATCATTGAAGTTTCCTACTTAGCCCGCATTATTTCCACCACCACACCCCCCCCCGCCCCCCTTTTTTTTTTCTGCTGCTTTTGTTTGGAGTTGTTTAACTTTGCCTTTGTTACTGGATGGCTGCCCCAGGGACCTTAAAAAAAAATATCTCAGCTGTTCCATTTGTGTTGGGATAAAAGTCCTTTCCCCGTAGGAGGGGAGGTAATGGGAAAGAGGATTGCTGGAAAAAATGTTCCCTCTCCTCTCTTTCTCATGTGTGTAAGAGGCTATTTTAATTACTTTTGGGAAAAAAAATCTTCCTCGCACATATAATAAAACAGACAAAACTGCTCCTGTCTGTAGGGGAACTTATCTACGAGTTTGTTTTGCCTCTCCGTTTCTCCCAGGGAAAGCACAGGCTCACAGGGACACCCACAGCGCTCCCCAAAGCCGGGAGCAGCTTCTCCCAGCAGGACATGCAAATAGTTTGGATTTTTATGCGGCCCTGGAGCAGCTCTTTGTGAAGGGAGAGCTGATGGGAAGGGCCTGGGCTGTGCCAGCGCTGCTGCTTGGGGCTCTTCTTTACACGAGGTCACTCGGGCACACTTCAGTCTTTCCAATTTTTTAATGAAAACATTTATTTTTCATAAGGAAGCACCCCGGCTCTTCAGTCTGAGAGCCCAGGGGTGCAGGGAGGCTGGCGGTGGGTGCCTGTCCCCCCGCAGCACCGGGAGGGACCCCGGGGGGGCACCTGGTTCCTGCCCCTATCCCCGGGCAGCAGCAGCCATGTGCCCCCCACCCCCCCGAGGGTGGGGAGGGGATGGAGACCCCCGGCTGGGAGTCTCGGGGTGTTCCCTGGATGTAGGGGTGCAGGGGGTGCCAGAGGAACGTCGGGGTGAGGGGTGCCGGGGGGGCAGCGCAGCCCGGCGCATCGCAGCCCCGCCGTGCGCTGCGCCTGCCTCCGGCACCACCTAGTGATAAAAAGCGGGATGTCCCGAAATTCTGGGCAGGATGGCAGAAAAACGATGTGTTCTGAGGATTTACAGCCTTCGGAGAGTGGTTCCTGGGTCAGGAGAGCACGCTGAACCGGGAGGGCAGCTCTTCTGGGAGGTAACTGGGAAAGGGCTGCTCCCTGGAGGCTGCGGTGCTGCGTTTCACCTGGTCGAGTGATGGAGCACAGGGTGAAAGTGCTTCATTTTAGTAGTAGGAATTGAGTGGGTTTGGGGAAAGCTGCCTCCACTTGAGCAGGTGCATTCTGGGGGGCTTTCACAGGCTCACCTCCACGCTGCAGGCAGGCACCCCGGCTCCATCTGTATATGTGATGCCACAAGTGTGCTTACCTGAAAAATAACCCTGCTGAGTGCCTGCCTGCCCAGCTCTCCTCAGGAGGAGAAAAGTTCATGCATCACTGCCAGGAACCGAGAACCAATGGCCACGACTGCCCGTAAAAGCTCTGCATCCTGTAAATGGGCATGGTTGCGAGGAAGCGTTGCAGCGGGCAATCCTCAGCGGTGCTCCCCGGGAGTGAACGCAGTCACGTCTGCTGGCGGAGCAGCCGGTTTGAAATGGGGCAGGAGCTCAAAGGAGGCAAAAAACATTTTGTCCCAGATGCCATCAGCCCAGTGGGATGGTCAGTGGCTCCAGCCGCCCCGATGCAGACAGCAGCAGGCACAGGGGGACAGGCTTTGGGCACGTTGCCCCGCTGCGGGCACTGCTCAGTGCCAGACAACGCCCTTAGAAAAGGGATTTTGCTTTGCCCTGTCAATAAGCAAGCTTTTGCATGATCCAAGTGTTATGCAAACAATATGGAGTTACACAACTCTGAATTATCACGCGTTTTCTTAATTCCAAGCTCTTGAGGTGGCTGCAGGGAGTGTGACATGAGGGTCCCACGAGGCTGAGGGTCCTCGAGAGGAGCTTTGCCCAAGCAGAAGGAGGAGAGCAGAGCTGCACAGGCTGTGACCACTCCGACCCCGAGCAGAGCAGGAGCTCACACAATCTCCTTGCCTGGCTAGAACCATCGCCAATGTTTGATCAAAGCAGGTTTTCCATCCAGCAAAGGCTGACAGGGGAGCAGCAGCGGCCTGGGCTGCAGTGCTGGCATGCAGGATGTGGTGGGGCCATGGCAGAGCTGGCTAGGACAGGTGGTGGTTCTCTGGCTACTAATTTGTGTGTCTTCACCATAGAAGAGAAAACCCAATGGAGCTTTCATGTTGAACATATGAAATTTATAATATGTTAAGGACTCATCTGTAAAACAGATAAATGTGCGTGTTATACATTACCACTTGTGATACACTAAATTTGCCCCCTGTCTTCCTGCCGGCCCCTCTCCTCTCTTATCACCAGGGCCAGCTTTGGCTGAGCGGTGGCTCAGGCCTGGCGTGGAGACATCTCCCCCTGCCCCTCTCCATGCAGGCAGTGTCTGAGCCCTCCCCATCTGCTGCACCACATCGGTGCCTCGCTTATCCCGCTCAGCAGCGGTCTCTGCCTGGCCCGGATAAATGCTGCTGGCTGCTTCACCTCCCCAGGCACTGCTGCAGAGGTGGCTCCGTGGCACAGCGCCTGCTGCTTTGTGCCTCCACCTCCCTGAGAGCCCACGTAAGACTCCAATACTTGCTGCTGGGGTGCACCTTTCAATAAAAAAGACAACAAAAGCCCAGCTGGGCGCAGGCAGTGCCCACACACCCGTGTGTCCCACACAGCGCCCCGTGCCCTCCCGTGCAGCAGTACGGTGCTGGCCGGTGGGCAGCCAGCAGCCCGTGCTCCCCTGAAGGAACTTTGGAAATGGGAGCTGTTTGCTTTTGCTCTCTTCCCTCTCCCTCCTGTCATGCCCCCTTTTCCTTCCTTTCTGATCATTATGGACAGGATTGGAGCTGCCACATGTGCTCCACGCTGTGCCAACACCAGCAAAGGGACCGGCCCCATCCTGGGACTCGCAGGACTGCCACACAACGGTGCATTGACATTTCTGGGGATCCTCTGAGAAGGCTTTGGCAGCCCTCGGCAGTGTCACAAGCATCAGGGGAGCCCAGCCCAAAGCAGCGTTATGAAACAAGTGCTGTGTGTATTTCAAACAGCGCCGTGGCTCCAAGTGCCCCTGGAGCTATGGCTGGGGACGGCAGCGCTGCTCAGATTTCTCAAATGGCTTCACCAGCTGTCCATGTATCTCCCTCCAGGCAAGCTAAGAGTCATGTGCAAGGCAGGAGCAGACAACAGATAAGAAACTGGGGCACACAGAGCTTCTCTCCGGGGCCAGAACTGACCCAGGACCCTCCGGAGCAGCCGCTGCTGACCTGGTCCGACACCGCTGCCAAACAAGCATTGTGCCACAGAGGATGACAAACGTTGGGTGCTCCTCATCCCCCTCCGGCCTCCTTCTGCCTGGAGGGAGCTGCGGAGGGGCCGGCCACGCTCCGGGCTGGGCGGAAAGCGCCACGGGAGGCAGGGATGGGACAGCCCCGGCTGCGGGGTGGGCGCACGGGGCAAGGCGCGGGGTGCCCCGGGGATGCTGCACGGGGAGCCGGGGACCGGCAGCGCCCTCCCGGGCCCTCGGGTGCCCTCCGGGACGCGCCGCCTCTTCGGGGGCCGGGCCGGGCCGTGCCGGGGAGGAGCCGCGTCCCGGGGGCGCGCAGAGCCGCGGAGAGGAGCGCGGAGAGCCATGCGGGACTACGAGGAGGTGTCCGCCTTCCTGGGCGAATGGGGCCGCTTCCAGCGCCTCGTCTTCTTCCTGCTCAGCGCCAGCATCGTCCCCAACGGCTTCAACGGGATGTCGGCCGTCTTCTTAGCCGGCACCCCCGCGCACCGGTGCGCCGTGCCCCGCGGAGCCAACCTGAGCGGCGAGTGGCTGAACGCCAGCATCCCGCTGGAGCTGCGCGGAGGCCGGGCGGAGCCGAGCCGCTGCCGCCGCTACCGCCTGGCCGCGCTCGCCAACTTCTCGGCGCTGGGGCTGCGGCCCGGCTCCGACGTGGAGCTGGGGGAGCTGGAGCAGGAGCCGTGCCTGGACGGCTGGGAGTACAGCCGAGACGTCTACCGCTCCACCATCGTCACCGAGGTGCGCCGACGGGGGTAGGGGGGGAGGCATCACCGAGGGAAAGGGTCCGGGTGGAAGGGAGATGCTGCCGGGCTCGAGGGAACCGGGGGTGAACCGTGCAGCCCACCCGGGTTATCGCTGCGGAGCGTCCAGTGGAAACTCCAGCGTGGTTTGTTTGCAGAAGGCTTTCCCGTGAGGGCTGAAAATAGACGGCTGGCAGCTGGCTGCGGACCGCTGACCCTCCTGGCAGGCCCTTGCCAGGTCGCTGGTTCCCAGCCCCGCTGTGGACGGGGACATGGGCACTGGATGAGGACATGGACACCGCCGGGCACCCATTGCAGAGCCCTGTGGGGCTGGGCAGCATGGTGCCAGCTGTGGGTCCTTGCTGCTCCAGCACTGCCTTTGGTAGCCACCAGGTCCATGTTGGGTGACTAGGGCTGCTGCCAGCTCCTGTGTGAGCCTGGCCCCGAGGCTGTGCCCAAGCTGCTGGTTTAAGCCCATACAACATCCACACAAGGTGTTGTGGGAGCATCAGCGGTGGCGGTGATGGAAGCACTTGTTTGGGGTTTCAGTGCACCAGCAGGGACAGGTTGTCTGCACGTCTGGTGGCGAGCTGTGATAACGGAGGAAAGCGCCATCCCCTAAAGCCGCGGAGCTGCTCTTGCTCTTCGGCGTTGTGTGACAGGGTTAAAGGAATAACGGGCTCAACCCACGCCTGCGGCGCTGGGGTTTGGCAGCGGGCAGGCCCCGTGGGCCGGGCAGCGTGCCCCGGAACAGGCAGCGTCACCCGGGGTCGCTCCCAGTGGCCTGGGAGGGGACAGGAGATCCCACGCAGCTCGAGGTCACTGCAGCCGTGAGAGGGCCCTCAAGGAAACCTCGGGCTTGTGTTGGGGTTCTGCACAGCTTTGGGGAGCCGGGTGCTGCCCTGATCAGGCTCAGGATTAACCCCGCTGGTGCACCCGATGGTTCGTGCTCAGGGTGCATGGCGTGGGCAGGGAGCAGGCGCCTGCCCCTCGTCTGCAGCCGTGGTGACTCAGCAGGGACATCGCCACCAGGAACCATCCTGCTGGCTGGGCACAGCTGTGGGGCTGTTCCAGGGGATGTGGGGGCACAGGCAGGGGTGGGCAGATGTGGGTTCACCTGCACTGAGGTGTGTGGGAGAGGAAGGTGAGCTGGGAAAGGCTCGGGGAGGGCAGGACATGGGGCAGGGATGCCCCTCGTGTGCCCATCGACACGTGTAGCCCATGCGTGCGTCTCCTGTGCCAGCAGCTGTGCTCATCCCCTGTGCTGGCCGTGGGGTTTGCCACGGGACCTGGGGAGCACCCCAGGGGAAAGAACACACCCAGATGGTGGAAACCAAGTGTCGGGTTCCCATCTGTAGGCCAGATGGAAAAGGAAACTTGTTTTGTTTAAAATGGCACGAACGTTTGGGAAAGATACTGAATTCCGTTTTAAAACAAGGAAAGCAGGCAGTGATGAAATCATGAGAAGAAGCAGTTCGGTTAAACTTGTGATGATAATTTTTGTGCCCAACGTTTTTCTCTGCATTAACGAAGACAAGCCTGGACATGCCATCATGGAAAAAACCATCTTCAGTTGAGGAACTCATCTGAGGAGCAAAACCTGAAGGTTACGGGATTGAGCACTGGAGGTTGCCTCTGATTCACCCAGCTGCATCAAATCCTGTTACTGCTGCTTGAAAAGAGCAGGCTGGGAGGTGCCAGCCCAGTGCTGGTGTTATCTGGAGATGTGCTGAATTCCCTGGAACAAAGGGTCCCAAGCTTGGTCATATGGTAGGTCTTAGAGTGGAGATGATGTCAGCAAAGTGCACGTGTCCAAAACGCAGGGGGAAAAGGACATAATGAGGCTGGGGAGCTGAGGGTGTTGGTCAGGTTGTCCCACATAAAAATGATTATTTTTGTCTGACCAGGTGACCGGCGTGGCTGCTGCACCAGGTCAGCGCTGCTGGCACTTGCAGGGAGGGCTCGAGCCAGCCTGGTGGGCTCTGACCCAGAGCGGGGCTGTTCCTCTCTGGCCGTTCCCCCCTTTTCCACCATCCGTGCTTTGAAATTAATTTAAGTGTTAACATACGTATTTTTGCTATGCTCTGCATTTTTGCCTGGAACTTAACCTAATTCTGCTCTAATTCCACAGAGAGCTGCTCAGCTCTGGCTGTACCTAGAGGCTCAGGCACAGGCAGCAGTTTTGCTATCCGGAGCAGGGCACTTATACCCTTCTGGAAGCCAGGAGCTTGGGAACACGGGATGTGATGGCCGAAAAGTGATCCAGCAGCATTCTCAAGCTGCTCTTATTCCTAGTGGTAAAAGGAACTCGCACGGACGCTTACACGAACTTTGTTCTGCAGCGTGCTTAGGCAGAGATGTTAGAGAATTACTTATTTGCTGGTTAATGAATAATTCTTCCAGCAGAGAGTTGGGACGCCGTGGCTGCGGGTAGTACAGCTCCTGTGTGCTGGGCACAGGCTGGGATGGGCACTGTCCTTGAGGAGGAGCTGAAATAAGTTAAATGTCACTTTTTTTTTTTTTTTTCCCAAGAAACCAGTGCTGAACGGAGTGCTGTGGTGCTGGGGCTGCAGAGGCATGAGCGTGGAGGAAGGAAGGGTCATGTTTGATGGAGCAAATTGGTTTGCCGTGGGCAAATTATTAGTTAGCTGGTTTTAGGCTGCAGTCAAAGTGTCTTTTAGAAGGCGTTTTGGAAATGGCAACCCCGCGCCTTGAGCCTAGCAGCGAGCCTTTGGTGTCCAAGCAGAGCGTGTGGACAAGGATGGGTCAGGGACCACCAGGGACAACGCCTGACCTCCCCCCCTGGTTGGAGTGAGCAGGGGTCGGGTTTTAATATCCTGAGTGATGTTCTGTACGGGCTGTGAGGTCTGCCACCTCGTTATTCACCGGCTTCTCCAAGGCTGTGCTGAGCGTACAAAGCGGTACGAGTCTGGACATGGCAATTTGGGAACCTGCTGCTTTGTTCCCTGTCCTCTCAGTTCTTCAAGGAACACCCAGGGCTTTGCACCTTCACCTTTTTTTTTTTTTTTTTTTCTATCTCCATTTAGTTTGAAAAGTGAAACAGATCCTGTGTATATTTCCCAAGTCCAGCATCCCTGGAAGCATCCGAGCCCTGCTGGCCAACGCCCTCCCTCCTATCTTATCAAATACAATTAAGATAAAGACAGATAACCACCTGGGCCTGGCCCACACCTACCCACCTATTCCTCCCGGCAGGGATGAGATGGTTTCCATTTGAAATAAATCAGATTTAAGTATCTGAGGTGAATGTCAGCCCCAGGCCATGGTATTCCTGTGTTGCAGATGATGTGCTGTGTGTTTTCAGGAGCAGGCACAGGCTGTGGTTTGAATGCCGACGTGCTGGTTGTTTGGTTTTGCTTTGGCAGGACAGGGAGTGCCGTCAGACAGCGCCGGGATCCCTCTCCAAATCCTTTTGGCCGGGTGCCTCTGTGCTGGGGGCAGCCTCAGCCTGTGCCCCTTGGTGCTGCTCAGCACCCTGCTCAGCCCCTCCGCCCTGCAGGCAGAGGCTGCATCCCGGTAAAGGCGATGTCCCCGCTCCCTGATAGCAAGGCTAATTATTAAAATGATGCCGTACTTTGAGCTGAGCCTGATTAGCCTGCCTTCATGGTACAATTCTCTAAGCTGCGACCGAGCTGTTTGAAGTGTGTCCAGCAGCACCCGCGGCGGGTGTGCCCTGACCGGGGGATTGCTCTCCAGGACGTGAGCAAGCCTTGGCAGATGCGTGCTGAGCTCTCCCTGGGGTGCACTGAGGCTCGGTGCGCTGATTTCATTTTTTTTAAGCCTTGCATGGGGTGATGGGAGGCGCTGGGTGGAAGTTTCCACACTGGCTCCTGTCCCAAGCCTCCAGGTCCTGGCCACGAGGACAAGCAGCGAGGACGGAGCCACCCATGAGGATGCCAGGGGGAGGAGGGATTTAAAAAAGTAAATCTTTGTGGGATGGAGAAGAGAGATTTTGCTCTGTGCACACTCTTGCGTACATTCTGTCAAACCCTTAAGCCAGAGAAATGCAGCAGGTTTTGCACCAGGGAGGCCAGGCGAGCTGTCCCCAGGAGCACCCCGTGGGGACCCAGGTGCAGGGAGCCCGGTGGGTGCAGGATGGGTGCACGCCAGCAGCGGGGACCTCACGGCCCCAGCCACTGGGAGGGATGGGGAGAGGATGGGGGGAATTTGGCCACAAGACGGGGAAATTGGTGCCCTCCTGGGCAGTGCCGGGCTGCTTCAGGGCAGATCTGAGCATGGGCCCTTCTCTTGCAGTGGAACCTGGTGTGCGAGGACGACTGGAAAGTGCCGCTCACAACGTCCCTGTTCTTCGTGGGCGTCCTCATTGGCTCCTTCATCTCGGGGCAGCTCTCGGACAGGTAATGCCACCGCCACCAGCTTCCCTCGGGAGCAGAGCAGGGCAAAGCCCCAGGAACAGCCACAGCTGGCGAATGTGCTTTATGGAAGAGTAAGGGATTTTGATGCCCAGTTCTCCGATTTTCTATCAAAATCAGGTTATTGGCTGAATTTCTTTAAAAATCCCAACCTTCACCCTCAGTACACGTGGAACTGCTGCTGTTTGTACGTGTCAGGAAGCCAACGACTGGTCTCTGCATGTTTGCAGCCTTGCAGTTTGATGAGCTGGTCCCAAGCTCATTCCTTTGTCCACCCCTTCTGGTAGCTATAAATACCTCATTCATTGTCACACATTAACTGGGAGTGTTGTTGGAGCTGTAAGGCCAAAGTTGTCCTTTGAGTGGGAGCTCCAACGTGTCTTGTTGGATGAGATGGTTCGTTGGAGATGAAATGCCTCCACGAGGAGAACAAAAGGATAACCTGTAAATGAATAGCAATGATGTGATGCCATCTAACCACGTAGATGTAAAATGCCAAAAAAATACAACAGGCCTTTGACAATTATCTCAGCAGCAATCAAGTTTTGGCATGTCCAGTGCCAAACACCCGTTCCTCCTGCATGTCCTGATCCCTGCTGCATCCCCCATGGCCATCCCTGCCCTGTGCCGCTGCAGCTGGGGAGGAACATCTCAGCAGGGGGGGGTCAAAACTCAACGTGAGACTTAATCCCAAAGCCATGAGTATTAAATTCCATGTGATCCAAATTTAATCCTGCCCCTGGTGCAAAAGTCAGGCGGCGTTACTGATTGAGAGGAGACGAGATTATCGCTAAATCCCTCTGGTGCCCCTTGGGAACATCTGAGAAAATGCGCACACCCGAGCAGCTGGCGAGCCAGCAGGCCCTTCCAGTATTTGCTGCTTTTTGGAAAAGTTTTGTCAATAAACGGGTGTGTTCTGAGCCCAAGTGAGGTGAAACCAGTTGATAAGGCTAGATAACACATCCAAACTGCAGTGGTATTATGCCGTATAGATGCCAGCAGCCTAAGCGCCATCATTGCCTTACTTTGGTCTGTGTGGCTTGCAGTCTCAGAGTTTTCTCACTTATATGCTATTGTCTGGGATCCTTCGTTCCTGTCTAGTGTCAGCCAGAAGTTTCTGCTCTTAATTTCATTTATTGATTTATTTCCTGGGCCTTGGAAATTTTATTTTTCAGTTCTTATAGAAATAACACATAAAAGCCATAAAAATTTAACTGATCTTCAGCTAAGCTGTGTCACCTGAAGTTGGATATTTATGCTCTCTTTTGCATAGCCCTGCTCCATGAATGAATTCAATAATCATCTCCTTTGTCCTTGGCGCCAGGTTTGGCAGGAAGAGCATCCTCTTCTCCACGATGGCCGTGCAGACGGGCTTCAGCTTCCTGCAGATCTTCTCCACCAGCTGGGAGATGTTCACGGTGCTCTTCCTCATAGTGGGAATGGGGCAGATCTCTAACTACGTGGTGGCCTTCATACTGGGTATGGATACGCCTTTATTACATTAAATGCTTGCTTAACGTACTGTTGTTTTTTTTCCTCTGAACTTGCAGCAGTTAATTAGAGATGGCACTAAATCCTCACTGGTAAAATTCCTAAGTTAGGCTAGCATCTGATTTTTTTTCTCTTGGATACTTTAAGGAATCTCTTCAAATAGTTATAGCTTGTGCTTTCTACAGGTTTAGAGAAAAAGAAGAGTGCAGGAAACATCAATACAAACATTATTTCTGTGCTCTTTGGAGGAAAAGTTCAAGGGAGGCTGAGGGCTGTTATCAGCGGGAGCAGGGCTGAGCCAGCAGCAATTTGGGTTCCTCCCTGGCCACCCCCAGTTTGCAGAGGGCTTTGGGCAGTCAGCCCTCGGGGCAAAGCAGTTTCCATGCGGCCTCTTTTGTGAGCTTTTAACCCACTGGTGTCAGAATTTGTAGCTCCTGATGTCACCTCAGGCACAAGCTCACCCGGCGTTTCCCCAGGGAGCGCGGGGCGGTGCTGCAGGCAGGGCTGCGGAGCTGCGGTTTTGGGGTGCTGCACTTGGCAGAGCTGGGGGACCCAGAGCACCTGGGCAGCACCCACTGCTGAGAGGTAGGGCGGCTGCTCCCAGCACAGTGCTGAGCACGTTTCATTTCATGGGTGCAGCCTGCTGGCACCAGGTGTGTCCTGTCCCTCCTTTTGCCATCCCGTGCTCTGTGGAGCCGTTCCCAGCTCTCAGGAGACGCCTCGGGTTCTCAGTGTTTCTTCCCACTCCCCCAGGAGCCTTGGGGCTCTTACTAAGGACAGGATTACGCTAAAGCAATTTAGGAGTTAGCTCTCTAATTGCGGTTAGTCATCAGCTGTCTGTCCTCAGTAGAGGCACTTCTCCAGCACGGCGCTTCCCACCCTAAAAGGCGCAGCTGAGCGCCCTGCACACCCCTGCTGCTCCTCCAGCCCAGCCAGGAGCTCCCAAAAATCGGCACACGACAAGGGTGCTGGGTGGGGAAATGCACCCACAGGAGGAAGAGAGGCTCCTATAGGAATCGCTGGAGGTGCTGCCCTTGTGGTCTCTGGCATTGGTGGATGCCGTGTCTCCAGCTCCAGGGAAGCAGTGGCACCAGCACGTGTAAATCCCCGCTGTGCTGCAGCCTGGGCACTCCCCAGCACCAGCTGGGTTTGGGGTTTTTGTTTTTGCCAGTGACCGGTTTCCCACGGGTTTCTCCTTTCTGTTCCCATCTCAGCTCTCAATATCCGAATGGCTGGAAGCCCGCTGTTAGCCTGTGTTACCTCCCCGTGTACGGTTCAGTCCCTGTTACAGATTCCACATTCACACCAGCTTTTTCTGCCAGTTTTTCGTTAGTTGTAGGTCGTGTTTTTCTTTCCGTGTTCAAGTTCTGAGACTAAAACAACCCCCAGATTTGTGAAGGCATGCTGCTGTCATCCCAGGATTGCTCTTGCCAAGAGAATAAGGGAAGAGGAGAGACAGAAGAGAAATATAGCTGAAAGATATTATCTCATACTGGCTTTGTAATGCCACAAATCCTGCATCTTAACACGCTGCTTAACAGGTATAAAACAATGCTGCAAGGCTCAGACGTCTCCCCAAATGCCCCAAAGCAAGAACCATCAGTAGAGGAAGGCAGCACAGTTTGTTTTTTAACACACCCTTCCTGTCCCTAAGAGTCCTCGTTTTCGTCCTGTGAATTTACTCAGTTACCCCAAGCTTCTGAAACAGAAACTCTTGTAGCTATTAAATAGGTTTTTGCTTTGTTTTGTTGTTTAAGTCTTTGGTATTTTTTTTCCAATTGCTCTGCAATATTAAGGGTTTTAACCCTTAATGAAGGGTTTTTAAATCCCAAACTGGTTAAAGGGGGCAAAACCTGTTTCTTATCCAAGCACGTGGGGAATGCTCCTGGCCAGTGGCCCAGGCCTGCCCCCACCTGTGTCGGACGGCGCGTTAATCACAGTCTGAATGCTGAAAAGTTGGAGGAACTCTCCCCAGACTAGTAGCTCTGTAATGATCATCACCTTCTGGACCGTTACTCCTTGACAGTGTCGATTAAAGTGGTATATAAGATAAACTGCTCTTTTCTAACGTTGTTTAGCTTTATTTTGTAACTGCAATAAAGTATTTAGTCGTGATTGAAAATTAAGAGTTAAAATGCTAATCCAACCTCCCTTGTTTTAAACAGGCACAGAAATTCTTGGCAAATCAGTTCGTATTATATTCTCTACGTTAGGAGTTTGCATATTTTTTGCAATTGGCTACATGTTGCTGCCACTGTTTGCTTACTTCATCAGAGACTGGCGGATGCTGCTGCTGGCGCTCACCATCCCGGGGCTGTTCTGCGTCCCGCTCTGGTGGTGAGTGCAACGTTCCCGATGCTCTCTGGGGCCCAGTGTTTTATTTTGCTTTGTATTTCATTTTTGTTTTGCCTGTGTTAAGCCCAGCTACCTGCCTGGTGCTCACCTTGTGCTTGGGGGGCACTTTTTCCACCAGCTCTCCGGAGCAGCTTGGGAACTTTGTTCAGCCCCTAGCTCAGGACACTGTTAACCACCTCGTAGCTGTGGTAGTGCTGGATGATTCCGTCTAACATTTCTTCTCTGCTCTTTTCTTTAAGCCATATTTAATGAGGATTCAGCTGCTGATGGGCACTAAAATCTGAGTGGAAGGCTGGCAGGTGACTGCACTAAATGTCTCCAGGCAGAGGTGTGCGCTCCTGGGCGTTGCTTTGGCTGCCAAAGCAGGAGTGTCCACAGCCCTGATGGCACTGAAAGCCAAGAAGAGTGCTCACACTGAAACCCAGCAGTGGTGGGGACCTTATGAGGGCCCTCATAAATGCTCAGCTCCTCTGAGCCATCACACGCTGTTGTCTTGGTGGCTGAGCCCATGTTTTATTTCATCTCCATCACCATCTGCTCATCCACCTCGGCTGTAGGTGCGCCCTCACTTGCCCAGGGGTGCTCTGCCCTAGAAGGGTGAAAAAACAGATTAGGAAAAGTTAGTGCTGTTCTCAGCTTGACAGGTGCCCTGAAATTACTGCAGGCTAAAGGGAGCAAGGAAGCATTTGTTAAGGTCACAGGATTTAGTTAAGGAAAGATGAGGTTGTCTGTCCCATGTTTGGTGTTAATACACTCAACGCACGTTTGGAATTAATTAGAAAATGTCATCAGCTCTGCATGGGGACAGTGCCTCTGTCCTTTGCCTAGGATCAGATTTGTCGTAAAATTGTGAGGTTTGTATATAGATTCATGTGACACAGAACCTTTAAATATACCCTCTGGACATTTAAAGCATTTCCACACTGTGCAGTTTCCTAAGAATAATTTTGCTTAACAATGATTAAGCTTCCCCAATATTTTCTGTCTGTTCAGTAACATCAGTCTTTTCAGTTATTTAAAAAAGAAAAAACAACAACAAAAAAACAACAGCCCCCCAGGAGAAGAGCCCATGCATCTCCTTCAGCAGGAGGATAAGCGCATCCCATGGACTTGGGCTCTTCCACTGGTCCCAGTGGGACACGTTCATGAATTACATCGCCTGCATGCCTCTGCGCTGACCGTGTTCAACCACAAGTAATTTGCGAGATGAGAGCGTAGTTCAAAAAAAAAACGTACATGTGGTTTTAATAATGTTTTACTTTTGTGAAAACGTTGAGTCATTTATTCTGAAACTTATTGCAGGATCATTCCTGAATCCCCTCGCTGGCTGATCTCCCAGGGAAGATATAAAGAGGCAGAAGCTATTATCCGCAAGGCTGCAAAAATAAATGGCATTCCAGCCCCGGCTGTGATTTTCGACACGGCGGAGGTATGTTTCACGTGCCCTGTCACTTTACCTCGTCAGCAGCTTTCCCCTTTGGCCAGTTGACTTGTTGTGAAATGCCAGGGCAGGAATGGCTTCCAACAGCAGCTCTTAGGGGCTGGCGCTGGCTGTTGGCGTGAGGTAAGTGTTGGGTTAGCAAACTCAAGATGAGAAGCCAGAGGGCTTACTTATTTGTTTGCTTTTTACAGTAAAGCTCTGTTCCGCAGCAGTGGTTGGTTGTGGTTTTCAGAGCAAGGGTGACCCAGCTTGCTTCACCCTTCGGGCACGGAGGAGACCCAAGGAGGACGCGTTCAGCCCCGTCCCACCGTGGTGTCAGCGGTTTGCACTTTAACTGGGGCTCTTCACGGGGGCTGCACAGGGGCACCAAGTCCAGGTCCACGTGTGCTGGGGCCCTGCGTGATGCTACAAGTGCCCTTGAAATGCGTGACTAGAGAGAAGGCACCGGATCACCTGAAATTCTTCTGCAGGCAGATTTTTTCTTGTATTTCATGTTTATTGGTTAAGAGGAGGAAGCCTAGCACCAAGCAGGCTCACAGCCACGGCAGCACGGCTGGGTTTCGTGCTCACCTCCCCCTCTGGCAGCTCGTCCTCCCCCAGAGCACCCACTGAAGAGGCATGGGCACGACTCCTGTGCAAAGAAATCCACAACGCCTCCAGCCTCGTGCCGAGGATGACCGTGGGTCTGTGTGTCAGATCCGACTTTTCTGCATCTTATCAGCACCTGCATTTTGTGTCAGCTGATACAGAGGAGAGCAAAGCACCGCACACCCCTTTGTGATACCTGCAGAAGAGAAATGCTGCACCGTTGCTGGCAGTATCAATTCATCGAATGTCCTGCTTAAACATTGGCTGCTGAAGATCTCTTTTCCAAGCATATGTTGCGCTGTAAATTCTAGCACACGTTGCAGCTATGGGAACTCTGGAAGCACTTTCCTTCACAGCCAGAGCTCAGTTGTCCATCATGTTGGACCCGACTCTTCCAGGCCTCAGCGGGTGGGCCTGCTGTTGATCACTCACGTGTTTTTGAGACCGAGCAGCAGGCAGCAAAACTGGGCGATAACTTGCATTTATCTCACACCGTCTGTGAAGGCTGAATGGAAGAGAGCTGAGTGCACAGAAATATGCCTCCAGTCATGAAGTTACTCCTGGAAGGACCGCGTTAGATCCTTAAGGAAGTGTTCGTGCATCTTGCTTGTCAGTAATACTCCTCGTTAAGTAGTCAGCACGGTGCAGAGGTCCCAGTGCTACCCGTTTAACAAAGGCCCTGGGATAGCCGTAACCTCATAACTGCCCAGCCGTGTGGGTGTGCAAAGGTTGTTGTGCTCTGAGGTGTGGGAATTTTTTTGGTTTTGTCTTCCTTTTTCCTTCAGATGCAGGATTCGAAGCCTCAGCAGCAGCAGAAGGCTATCCTTCTGGACCTATTTCGAACCCGAAACATTGCAACTATTACTATTATGTCATTACTTTTGTGGTAAGGAAATGTGTATTCCTAAAGTACCCAGGCAATAGAACGATTTCTGATTTGAGGGCACATGCCACAGGTTTAGATAAGGTTCAGCCTCGGAGCCTACCCACACGTGGTCCTTGGCTGGTTCGTGCCCCTCAGCGGCCCTTGCACCCACACTGCATTAATATGTACAGGTGTGGGAATGGTAGCCTCAACTCATATGGGAAATAATTAAGAAAATATATGTAGCAACTTGTGTTTTTTTTGGTTGTTGTTGTCTTTTTAAGAAGCTCCCATCTCCATAATCTCTCTTTGAAGAGAAATGTCTCGAAGCAGAGACAGAACCAGAACCAGACCCATGGCCAGCGTTTTCGTTGTGTTTCTGTGCAGTGCCTTTCTCATTGGGATCCTGGTCCCTGCCTGGGCAGCCACAAGGAATGACGACCAAATAGTGCCATGTAGACAAACTGCGGCCCTTTTCTGTACATATTTCCCCCAGCAGAAAGGAACTGGCTAGCACGCCTGGCGTGCCGTAGCAAGGCACCCTTGAGATTTGAATCCTGAAGGTCCAGCTCTGTTGAGAAGAGTCCAGTAAGACGTAACCAAACTGCCGAGGGTGGGAGAGCAAGTCCCTGGAGTTTGCTGCATAGGAACATAGGCATGTGAAGCTTTCCAGACTTGTTTCAAGGTGCTGTTAATGAGCCCGTTGCAGTGAAAAGCCTTTGTGACTGACTTCCACAAAGCCTAGTGCTTGGTTCAGGATGTGGAGGAAAGACAGAAATCAGAGGGCTCTGCACGCTGCTGTGGATATGAGCACTGCAAGGGATGACAGAATTAGAAAGTTGGGGTTGCCACTGAGGTTTTTAAGCCACGATGTCTGTGGCAATGTTTTGCAGCATCCCAGTTTTGTAACAACCTCTGAGGCAGCACCGGAGGTGTTCAGAGAATGGTGTTTCTGGAATAATTTGTTCTTCTTGCTTTTCTCAGGTTTTTCACATCAGTTGGTTACTTTGGCCTCTCTCTTAACACTCCAAATCTGCACGGCAATGTCTACATCAACTGCTTCCTCCTGGCGGTTGTTGAAGTCCCATCCTACGTGATCGCCTGGCTTCTCCTCCGCTTCCTGCCTCGGCGCTACTCAATAGCTGGCACCTTGTTTTTAGGGGGTGGCGTTGTCCTCTTCATCCAGCTTGTTCCTACAGGTAGAGGATCTGCTACATCACTTAACTAAATACAACGTTATGGTATTTTATGCTGCTGTCTAATGGGTCTGTGGAATTACTGGACGCTGTGATCAAATTTGGAATCTGAGGTCAAATTTATGCCGATCACTCATGGCTACGATTTATTTTTATTATATATATATATATATATATATATGCATATGCTGAGTCACACATGGCTCTTGCTTATTGTGTCAGATTACTGAGCTTTTTATAGTCCAAGGGAACCAGCTTGTAAAGTGAGAGCCAAAAGCACTCTGTGATTTATCTGGTTGTGTAAAGGCCTGAAACACCATGCAAGCCTCCCAGAACTCAGTGTGTGCAAATCTTCATAGAATTTTGCAAAACCAGGGTGGATTTAAGCTTGTGCTTTGTTACTGCGTAACCCAGAATTTTGTTCCATTTCAAGAATGTCCTTTTACTGGGTAAAATATAAAATCTGAAAAGTAAAAAATCTGCTTGTGCCTTCTACAGTGTGCTCAGCAGAATTCAGAACAAACAAAATGTAGAATTCAAAACAAACAAAAGAAAAACACAACTTCTAGATTAAAAACAAACAAACAAAAACAGAGATAGGGGCTTTGAAAAGTTAAAGAAATACAAGTAATAAGCAAAGGGTCTTGTTTATTTATCTTGATTTATTTTTTTCTCCTCTAGATTACAGTGCCCTGTCTGTTGGCCTGGTGATGCTTGGAAAATTTGGCATCACATCTGCGTTCTCAATGCTTTATGTCTACAATGTGGAGCTCTACCCAACATTGGTCAGAAACATGGCAGTCGGAGCTACGTCCACGGCTTCTAGGCTGGGCAGCATCATTGCTCCTTACTTCGTTTACCTGGGTGAGAAATATTGCATTTCTTGCCTTGGGCTACATAATTGCCCAGAAAAGTTATTATCTGAGCTTCTGAGGCACGGGTTCAGCTGTTAGCCCCTTCATTTGTTGTCTTTTAAGCCCCTTCTCTCCCTTTGGGTTTCACATTGTACACTATAGAAGTGAAGCAGAGCTCTCAGGTTTCCATAGGCTCAGTCATTAAAAAATCTTGTTCCAGTCATCAGAACAGTTTCTGAAACTTTAGGTGGTTTTAGAATAATTGTGAGCTGCTGATGCCTGCTATGGCTAACTTAGGACTTGCAGCTCATCCAGTTTATGACCACAGGAGATCAAATCACAAACTCTGGCTATATATGTGAAATACCCAGGGGTCTTCATTTTACTCCTAATTTACTCCACACATTATAAAGCATGCTGCTTTATCCCAACTAAAAAAGCTGTCAAGTTCAGTTTGATACTTTCTCTGCCTTAAATATTTTAATTCCTAGCTAATCCCTTCTGTAAAAGACTTTTTAATTGCTGTGCTACTGTGACTTGGAACTCTCACATCCTGCCTGAATGCTTGTGCACTGGCTGCAGGCTGCTGGTAGGGGCCGCTGCTTTCTCATCCAAAACCAGAAACTGCGTAGAACAAGGTCAGAGCCTCCTGTGTTGCTGCAGCCTGATGCCTTCTCCATTTCCAAAAAAGAGGGTACTTAATCACATACACCCACACATTTAATGGTCCATTAGTCTGAAATTGGCCTGTCCAGCTGCCATTAGGCAGTTCCCTCCCTTTGCAGGGGACCAGCAGGATGCTCAGTCCCGGACAGCTAAGGAGTGCTCGGTTGCTTCTGAGCACTTTCGTCTCTCACATTGAATTATTTCATTGAGGATTTGGTTCCAGATGGCAGCCCGGTACTGAAGACTTGCTTCTTTCAGCAGTGATCCCAGCAGAGCTGTTACCTTGCAAAGATGTTGTCTATCCCAGTTGAAAATGTACAAAAAGCTATCAGCTGCTACAAAAACGTGGGTGTAGCATGGGACGGTGATAGGTGTGATCAGCCTAGAGCATACATTATAGTTTTAATCAAAAAGTCTCTGTCTTTGCTGGCAGATACTAGATGTAACCCAGTCTGGATTCACCTTTGATATTTTATAAAGGTTTCAGCTAATTATTCCAAATTAATTCTGCATTGCAGTGATGTCTGGAATATAAATTAATGTCGTTACGTCCTGTGCTCTGCCAGGTGCCTACGACAGATTCCTACCCTATATCCTCATGGGAAGCCTGACCGTGCTGATAGGGATCCTTACCCTGTTCCTACCAGAGAGCTACGGAAATTCTCTGCCCGAGAGCTTTGAACAAATGCTGAAGGTGAAATGGTAAGTCGGCTTTCATTTATCCCATACTTCACAGGAATTGAGGACTTCTTTGTACATAGCCCCTTTTCACAATGAGCAAACATTTCATCAGCTCCGTTGCAAAACATCAGAGCTTTCAAAGCGCCCTTTAGATTTGTTGTTAATTTTGCAGACTTTGACATCGTACAGTTTCCCCAGAGTCTCTGAACCTGAGGGTTGATGTCTTTGAAAGTGGACACGTGCAAACCAAGGCTGACCTTCACATCGCTTTGGGGCTGTTGCTTCATGCCTCCCAATGCTTTCCATCCTTCTACATCAAGCATTTTTTGTTGTATTTTTTTTCCATTTCGGGAGTAAGTTACTTAGCAACATGGATATAAGTCCCTCTCCTTAACTCTGCATTTAAATTAGCCATTTAGAAGGACAATTTAAATTACAAAACACTTTTCTCTTTCAGTATAAATTTGTTAGGTGCTACTCTAAATTAAGCACAGGCTTTTGATGTTCTAGCCTCTTTTCCTTGGGAGGTTAGAGAGACACCAGGACAGCTCTTTCTCCTGGTTGTTTGTTTGGCTGGTTCAGCTGTAAACAACAACAGTCCTCCTGCCCCACCAGATTCTATTTAGGGTACTCGGAGCAAATACGTCCCCTGAAATCTGTGTTGTACGTTATAGTGCAAGTGCAGTGGAGGCAGATGGTGTTTGCTAGCTGCTGTTGTGGGCAGGAAAACTCATGTAGAGAGAAACTGAATGAGCTGAAATGCAACTGTTTAAATACCATCCACCTTAGTGAGAGTGTGCATTGTGAATGGAATATGCCCTTATGCAAAAAAAAAATATATATATATAAAAAAATCATGGAATTGCCTGTATCTAACCCGTGGTCAGTAATGGGGCTGTCATTATCCTTTCAGAACAGGAAGAATTCTCAGGCCAGGCTCCTTGATAAGGGCACGCTGCTATTTATGACAATTAGGGGCTTCTCATATGTCTGACCCATAACTTTTTAGCTCTGCAGTTGGTGAATTGTAGCTGGAAATCCTGGAGACCAACCACATTCCCTTAGGAGACTGCATGCATAAACAGAATGAAGTAACTGAATTACAGTCACTGAATTAAATTTAATTTCTAAATGTTGTCTGCTGCATTGCTTCTTCCATCCAGAAGGGCATACTTTAAAGAGGAAACCTTGTTTTTTTCCAATGTTTATATAAGTACCATAACATGGTTATTTTAGCAGTGCTGATTAGGAGGGGTAAGTGTCTGTAAAATAATCTGTAGCTTCTCAGCCTCATACTTGCTTTCAGTTTCAGAAATGGGCAACAAACCACTGGAGCTAGGAATGCGAAGAAGAGCCCTAAAATTCTGGTAACACCAATGTGAAAACAGATGCATGCTCTCATCGGGGCCGAAAGAAGAACAAGATCCTCAAAATGCATTTCCTGCCAGAGGAAAACAAAACCCAACAGTCCGTGCTGCCACACCATAGTTATTATCCCCTGTGCTGCTGTATAAAAATATCCAATATCTAAATATCCAGTTTACTGAACAGACGCTGTCTGCTCCCATAGGACTCCTAGTTTGTGATCGTGTCCTGATTTCCAGAGTGTGCCAGCAGGCCCAGTCCCTGCTGAAAAACAGAGGTCTGCATGTACTACACGTGACTCGAGCAGCAGGAATATATTCTATGACTCTGCTCAGTCATGTACTCAATGAAAGCTGCTAAAAGGAAAAAAGAAGGTACCAAATGTAATGCTGGTGGGTTTTCGTACTGTGTACCTTGTCTGGATGAAGGGGAGCTGGGTGTCTTGTCACTGAACATCTCAGCACACGTATCTAAAGGAAAGACCCCAGCCTCATTTGAAACCTGTAACCAAAGCCTGATAGTCTCGGTGGAATCTGAGTTTAGCTGTAGTAAAGCACACATAGGCATCACTGAAATAACATGTTTTTTAAACGAGACCAAGTAGCTTTTGATATATTTTTCCCAGGACCTGGCATCCACTTTTGATCCACGTGTCCCTGTAAAAGTTGATGTTTTTTTTGTAAAGCCTAAGCCTGCTGAAATCACTGGACTTCATGAATGTTCTGTGGAAGGACCCTAGCTTGCTGACCTACTTCTGATGGGCCGTGCCCACTTTCAAATGAAACAGACTTTAGCAAGTAAGTGACCCTATTCAAATATGCTCTGCAGTGTTAGCTTTGGGAGTTTTCATGGTATATTGACACAAGCAGCTTTTCGAATCTTTTTGTCTTTTTTTCAAAGCATTTCATTTCTCCTTTGAATATACACTACATTGTGCTTTACCGTCAGAGAAAGCTCATCTCAGTTTTTAAAGCCTCTGCAAAAATCTTTGTACCGTTTACAAATTTAAAGCGCATTTGATGCTTGCAAAAATCTGATATTCTGCACAGGAGTTGTTTACCTGCAGCTATTAAGAACTCAGATGAGCTGATTTGGGACCATAATTTTTTTTTCAAAACAGAGTGCCAACAAAGCCAGTATTTTATTTTTCAAGTCCTACATGTTATATATGCATTTTTTTAAAGTTCAGCAAAGCTAGGTGAGATGAAAAGTCACATGTAGTAGAGCTTAGATTTGTGCTACTACTGTTTCATGAACACTACACAGTTTGAAAAAAGTCTTATTTATTGTTTGTGTGTGGACTTGTTGGCCACATAAAGTCTGTCAGCCTAGCCAGACTACCTAGAACAGGTAGACTGATTTTTATCATTTATAAATAACTACCAGCCATGATTCACATTCTGTAAGGGCCAAGGAAAGCAGCATCTCATCTCTTAATGTGAGAATTCATGGCAATTCGTCTTGTGCTGGCATTTGGCACAGAAGTGAGGACATCCCTGTAAGTTCAAGCACATATATAAAGCTTTATAACATTTAAATGCAAGGAACTTGTGCAATCATTTCAAGCTGCTCTTTGGGATGTGGAAATTCTCCTTCCTTTAATATTAATTTTCTGCAGTCATGCTTTTGCCACAAATGCAATGTGGCATAAGGCTAACGACCCCAGATGTTCTCATCCCTTCTCAAACTGGAATTTCTCTAATGAAAACAGTATTTAATCTTGTCTTTACTTATTACAAAGTTGATCTCTAGAATAGCTGCTTAGACATAACTAGATTTCTGAACAAAACCTTTATATCAGCGTACGACAGCTTTGAGGACTTAGTTAAATATAGGTGGCTGTATTTTTATGAAGATTTTTATATTAAGTTCATACTTATTTTATGTGATTGTAGGCCTAGGTATTTCTAAAGGTAAATATTTTTATATTCTTAAACTTTGTAGTATCTTAAAACCTAATTTTCATTTTTAAATAAGAAAAAGGATTGTGATTTTTTTTAAAATAGCTTGTTTTAATCAGTTTTATTTTTCCTGCTTATACCATTCATTCAAAGCTAGTGTCACAGTTTAGTATTGGCACATTAAAAAAAAAATCCTATGTGAGTGGAATGCACCTCTGACAAGAATGTGATGTTGTTATAAGGACTTACTGTGTCGGAGCACAGTCAAAACGAGAAAAGGAGATTGCTTCAGCTGATGTAGTTACTGATTTTTTTAATTGTACAGCTGAAGAAAACAGCACTGGTTTAGTAGCTGTTGGCAGGAAATAAACGTGTTGCTGGTGAGCAACTTCTTTCACTGCAATCTTCAGCGAGTTTTCTGTGTCAGACACTCAGTGGGGCTCACTGTGAGACCTGCATGCTCACATGCGGTTGGGAGATGTATGTACGGCTCTGACCCAGAGACAGGAGAGAAGCACCACTGGATCTCTCCCATTAATTGCACTATGCCTCAGCTCTCTCCTCTGTCATATTGACCTGGTTCTGTCTGTGTAACCTCTTATCTTCCGTAAGATCTGACACGGTCTTATTGGATCTGTTAAAGCATGTATACTTTACATTTACATTGTTGCTTGGTAACTGCTGTCTTTATTGTAATAAAAATGTGCACTGGCATTGTGTAACCTACTTTCTCTGTGGTTTGTCATTGAAGAATAAAGTCTCCTAAATGTAACTCTTCATGCAGAGCTGTTTAAAGTAATTTATAATGTATTTAGCATGAATAAGGTATGAAAATAAAGCCCATAAATAAGCTCCTCTTCAGAAGACGACTGTTAGTACAGTTTCTCTGGCGAATCTGTTTGGTACATGCCACCAAGACGGGCCTGGGCCAGGCTCCTCGTGGAGAGCTGTAAAAGCTCCTTTCCAGCTCCCTGCAAGGAACCTGGCCTTGATCATGGTGACATTTCGGCTCATGATCATGGCGACATCGCGACAGGGGGAAGGTGCTTTTAGTTTGCTTTTAGTTCTCACTGCTCTAGTCTGTTAGCAATAGGCAATAAATTACACTACTCTCCCTATGCCGCGTCTGTTTTACCCATAACAGTAATCGGCTGAGCAACCTCGACCCTTGAACCCTTTTCCGTTGTGTTTTCGCCACATCTCCCTTTGAGGACGGGGAGTGAGGGAGCCGTGCAGCGGTGCTGGCTGCCCATCAGTGTGAAACGGAAACAGGAGTGAAGATTTTACATTTAATAGATGCTCTTGCATTATACGTGTGTTTTATTACACTCTTTGATACACGCGTGGGTTGGAATGGGCGGCCCTACGCCTGCGAGGCAGCAGCCACGAGCCGGGCCCGCGTCCTTCCCCCTCAGCGGCCGAGCCCCCGCCGCGCCTCCCGCCCGCTCGGCATGCCGGGAGCCGCCGGGAGCTGCCGGCCGGCCTCCGCCGGGCCGCACCGGGCTGGGCCGGGCCTCGGCGGCAGAGCCCGGCTCCACCTGCGGGCCCTCCGCCCCCAAACCCCACCCCCGGCCGCTCCCCCGGCGGCCGAGGCCCGGCCCATGGCTCGGCGCTCGGCGGGCCGGGGCCGGCCGCTTCCTGGCCGCTCCAGACGGGGCCGCGGGTAGCAGCGGCGGCCGCAGCTCGGCGGCGCCATGCGGGACTACGAGGAGGTGTCCGCCTTCCTGGGCGAATGGGGCCGCTTCCAGCGCCTCGTCTTCTTCTTGCTCAGCGCCAGCATCGTCCCCAACGGCTTCAACGGCCTCTCCATCGTCTTCTTAGCCGGCACCCCCGCGCACCGGTGCGCCGTGCCCCGCGGAGCCAACCTGAGCGGCGAGTGGCTGAACGCCAGCATCCCGCTGGAGCTGCGCGGAGGCCGGGCGGAGCCGAGCCGCTGCCGCCGCTACCGCCTGGCCGCGCTCGCCAACTTCTCGGCGCTGGGGCTGCGGCCCGGCTCCGACGTGGAGCTGGGGGAGCTGGAGCAGGAGCCGTGCCTGGACGGCTGGGAGTACAGCCGAGACGTCTACCGCTCCACCATCGTCACCGAGGTGCGCCGACGGGGGGCGAGGGGCCGGGGACGCCTAAACCGGGCTGTTCCGTCAGCTTCCCGTGGCGCGAGGAGCCTCCTGATGCTGTGTGTTAACCGGTGTAGTGTGTGCGCGTAGACTGCTTAATTATTTCCGTCTGATACCAGCGTATATACCGTGGGGAGGACAGGTCAACCCAGCAACAACGGGCTTGGTAGTTCAAAGATGTCTCTGAACTCATGACATCAAACGTGTGGTTTTGTTTTAAATAAGGCAGCACAAGTCATCCTCGGTTGTGCAGGGCACAACAGTGGGATGCAGCAAGGCGCTGTGTTGATGCTGTGTCCGAGAGGACCTGAACTTTGCCGTGTGCCAGCGCCGCACCTGCCCGCTGCCCTCGTGTCCCCGCTCAGCTGCCGGGAACGGGCCAGATCCTGCCCAGCCCAGGTGTGTCCCGCCGGCCGGGTCTCCAGGCAGGGCACCAAGCTATGTGAGGCTGTGCTGATTGTCCTTGTTTCAGAGGAAAGCTGTGCAGACAGACCCACAGGCGCTGGCTGACTTAGGATGCAAGGAAATACTTGAATTTCAAAATGTAGGTAATGTTTTTTTCAGAAGGCTTGTAAACCGTTTGTACAGCCCAGTTTCCTCTTTGTAGCTGGGAACAACTTTTGCAGAATTGTAACTGTATTTTCTGCTCAGAGGCCTCTATTCCTTGCTTCACAAGGATGGTGATGATGGATGTTCGAGTGCTTAATGACCACGAGCTGATCTGAGCGCAGAAATCTTCCTCAGGAGGAGAAGCTGGGTGAGGAAGGGAGCATGGGGAAGAGAGACCACGTAAGCATAGGGAGGGAAGGACAGGGCAAAACCTGAATTGTTGAAAACTTCCCGTTTGACAGCTGGCACAAGGCATCGCCTCACCTATTACTGAAGAATTGCTTTTTTTCTCAAAGAGGAGAAGTCTGAATTTCTAGATCCCGGTCATTAGTGAAATGTACGGCTGTGAAAAGCTGAGGCACTCTTAAGACAGCATAGGCAGTTGGCATTTTCTAGACTTAGGCAATTCACAGGCGAACATACGGGTTTTGTCCTGAGTGCTCTAATGGAGAGGTTGGCCTGGCCGAGGCGTATTTTGTCAGCGCTTTGTGTCTGCAGCTTCTTCACTGAGCTTTGACTGGCTGCGAGTTACAACGTCCGAACTCTCAGAGTATCCTCCAGCAGCTTCGTGATCTGTAGGGAACAGAAGCTGCTGACATTTCGGTGAGACTCTGCCACAGCTCTCTCCCGGTGGCTGTACAGTTTGGCAGATGTGCAGCGTCTGGGGGAGGTGATGTTTGGCTGCCCAGGCATCGCGCACCGAGGCAGTATTTTTTTTTTCCCTTTAATATTAATGTTTCTGAGCCAGTTTTGCAAGAGCCGTGGCCTTTCACATACTTGCAGGTTTTCAGTGTTGAACTTGTTTAATTTGTTGGCTTGGTGCTGCTGCTTTTATGATTCACTAATCCTGCGTTTGGTTGCATATCTCTAACTCGTTGAATAATCATGAGGACCTTTGTCCCAGATTTCTGTAGCTGACACTGGGAGGGGGAAGGGGGAATTTTTTTATGAAAGGTTTTTGCACAAATCTCTCGTGACTCTAGAGAAAGCCCTCAGTTACGTTTCTGCTTTTGAAGGAAGACCTAACGCATTCAGTTCTCTCTTCATTTGAAGGGGAACTTTCTTTTTTCAAGCAGACTAACAGCAGAATGCCATTAGCTAGTCTGGAGTATTCAGCCAGGAACAAAATCCCTTTTCATCTTTTACTTCTTGAGAAGCTGTGGCTTGAGGGACATGAAAAGTTTTTCTTTAGTCAGAGTAACCATCTGTGTCATTCTTATTCCTCCCTAACTCCCATTAAAAAAAAAAAGAATGTAATCACAATAAAAGTTTATATACGGGACTGAAAGATACATCAACTGGGGTAATTAAGGGAAAAGGCTAACTTCCAGTCATATCTATGGAAGCTTAGGGTCTGGTTAGGGTCTGTACTGAATAACTGGGAACAGCACTGAGCAGTGAATTTGAGCACTACCAGACTAGAAAGAAATGACATAACGAGGATATGTTAGATGACACAGCAAGTAAAACATTATAGTTTGGGAGTATTCTTACATACTGAAGTGTGGGAGTGATTCCTACAGACTGAAACTAAAACAGATGCAGAGTTTGGTGTACAGATCTGCATTTTTTTTTAAATTCATAGAACCATGATTGTTTGTCAAATTGAAATCAGTTCAATGCAGGCATCCTTTTATACTCCAGAGCTGCGTGTTTTATGCCTCTTGCAGTCTTAACACGTTTCATTTTTATTTTTTTCAGAGGAAGGATGCTTACCCTGGGAATTACTAAAGCGTCCTGAGGCCCGATGTAGTGCTGGAGCTCTGGGTCCTGTAAGAACACAGAGAGAAAGTTGCCATGCAGGTCTTATGGCCCTGAGGGTTCCATTACCTTTACACCACGGTGGCCAACATACCCTTGTCCTGACGCTGCGCCAGACCTGCAGGAAACAAGGGGAGGCTGCGGTGGTGACAGCTGGAGTGACACAAAAGGGCCCTGCAGTACAGCTGTGTGACGAGGTTTTGATGTCCCCTTTTTGCTGGGAGACAAGGAGGGCTGTGTTACCCAAAATAAAAGCACAGGCTTGTGACAGAAACTTTGATTTCCACAAGCTTTTCTAATAGGGAAGCCGGCAGCTGAAGCATAAATCAAACCCACGTCGTCCAGGTTCGGCTCTGGCTGATGTCTTCAATCATGTTAGTGCAGTGGCCTCAGAGACAAGAAGTCACATCAGGACTTCCATTATTTTTCATCTGTTAAAAGCAGTGTATCCTCTTTTTTTGCTGCAGGGTAATATCTGCTTATTCTTCTGGCTGAAGTTCCTATTGATAGCTATGAGCTGGCACAGCCGTGAGTGTCAGCTAAGCACTAAAAAGCTAAGACTTCAAGACTGATTAATAGGTGCAAAATCTTAGCATTAATAGTCATCAGAAGAAAAATGTATAGTTTTCAGCTCAGAAGTGAAAATGAATGGCTGATAAGTATTTGGAATATACAAATGTATGTTCAGAGGAAAGGGTGTTTAATAATGCCCACAGCTCACAACTAAGTGGGGAATGTTTATATGAGTACAAACAAGACCAGATTCTGCATCAGTGGTTGTAAGCGCCCAGATGAGAGACTGGGATTTGTTTATTTTTTAAGAACCTGCCCTGATTTACAGAGGGAAGCAACTGGTAGGAGAGAGCATGTTATGTTGGATTAGCTTCAAGAATTCTTGCTAACATGTTGATTTTTAAAAAGCAAATATTAGCACATGAGACTGTCCCACTTATTTTTTCAGTCGTGCGTGCTCTTCTCAGCAACAGAAGAGTTTTTTTAAAAAAACAAAACAAAAAAGAGAGAGGATTAGGAGGACGCAGTGCACTGTAGCTGTGGAAATTCCTCTTCCTGTAAGGTTTTTCCTTATATAACAGGTGTAACCAGGTAAGGCTTCCAAAGATTTTAGTATTTGCTGTAGTCCTTTGTGTAGGGTTCTAGTACTGGTACCAGGAAAGTACAGGTGCTCCTGCAGTGGAACAGTTCTCTTTGAATTGAGAAACATGCTTCAGTGCTAGTAATTCATCAAAGGGCAGCTCTCCTTTCAGGGCACGTGGTCGTCTGCTAGCACAATGGATGCAGAGCCTGCATGCAGGAAAAATAAAAATAGTAGTCTGCCTTCTGGAGGTTTTGCAGTGCCTTGAGAATTCAGAAGGACGCTTTTTGCGTGGGGTGTAGCAACATCATCTGCTGGACTTGTGGCATCTGCCTAAACTTGCCTGGCAATTTTAGTTTGGCACCTTTATTTTACGCTTTGCAGAAAACTGTACAACAACGTTCAGCTTTTAAAAGATCAGATTTTGTCCTGGGGGAGTCTCAATCTCACTGTGATTGCAGCTCGTGTGAATTTCACTGTGATCGCTGTAGGTCCCTGCGTGTAAGCAGTTACTGCTGCTGGGCGTGAGGCTGCAGACGAAGGATGGCCCTGAGCTGACAAACCCTTCAGGAAAGAGTTACACCCCAGCCAAAGGACCCGCAGGCTGCTTGGGTAAGGAGATAGGTTTAAACTGCGACAGGGGATGGCCTCTTCCAAAGTTATTTAAAAAAAAGGTAGTGAGAAAGCTCTGTGTCACGGCACAAGTGTTGGGTACCAGTGTTTTGGGGCACTTTGCAGTGTCAGTCGGTGCTGTTTGAAACAGGGCTGGAATGGGATTTTCTCCTGTTTGGAGCCGCAATACCTTGCTGAGGTTAGCCTTATCTTATTTACTGGGACAAAGGGCATGCTATCCAGCAGGCTCACTCAAAGAAGACAAAGAAATGAAACCAGCACATGATTTTAGAGCACTGGGTCACAGTGTACTGTGCTCCACAGCTCCGCCCGCAGCAGGATTCAATCAGTAACTACTCGGGATGCTTGCTCTGAGCAGCGCTGGCCTCCTCGCAGTGATGCTTCAGTGACTTCTTGGGCAACGTGCAGCTCAGGGAAGGGTGTGCTTGCAGAGATCCATGCCACCATCGCAGGGAAGCAGTAAAAGACCTGTTTGGTGAGGCGTTGAAAAGCCAAGCGCTTCAGCCCACGTTTACCGACGGGGATGAGAGGTAGCAGACCTTAACGTCTGCTTCAGTGGTTGTGCACGTGGAGGTCATGGCTATAAATAAGCACTATTGCACAACCAAAGTAGTTTTCCCTTGGAAACTTAATATTGAAGTGTGCTTTGGTGCCTGGCTCGAGTGCTTTTCAGCATAACAGCTCCTAAAATCGTGTTAATAGAGACACAGAAAAACACGATGGTAATCAGAGTAGCGTTTTAAGGACCAGTATGTTTCCACCTGCCAACGCGAGAAGCTTCTGGCAGGGCAGTGTGGCATTTTATAACCACGAACTTTTCCAAGCAATGTCTCTGCCTCAGCGGTCATAAGAAAATGTTTGTTACTGGGCACAAACATGCCAGTGTCCGGAAAGCCAAGTGTTGTGCAACCTGCCTGCCAAAGCACAGCGCGGAGGACAGGTGAAGGGAGACGGCAGGGAGTCATCAGTGGGGAAATAATGACTTATTTAGTAATGATGCACTGTAAATCACCAGGATAACTGCTTGGCTAGCTCAAGTTCAGTTCTGTTACTGAAAAGGATGGCTGGTTCCTGTGGCTGATGGAAAGGGGATTCTGTGCGAGTGTTACTGCAGGGTGCCTGCTGGGAGTGGTGCTTGGTTTCCTGAGAAATGTCATGTGAAGACACGGTAACCACAGGAACCTCTGCTGTATAAATTTGATAATGATCATTTGCTGCATATTTCCAGTGTCCTAGGTTTGGTTTGCCAAAGCTTCTTGGCTGGATCTGGCTCTGTGAGCAGTCATCAGAGTCACTCAAACTTTTTCATCTACAGTGAATGAAGCATTTGGTGAATAAATACAGATTTAATCATAAATACGTCAATTAAGGTTTTTAATCTACATGATATTGATAACTACAGAATCACAGAACATCTGAGTTGGAAGGGACCCACGCGGGTCATCAAGTCCAACTCCTGGCTGCACACAGAACCACCCCAAAATCAGATCAGGTGTCTGAGAGCACTGCTGGAACTCCAGCACCTCGGTGCCGTGCCTGCTGCCCTGGGGAGCCTGTCCCAGTGCCTGACCACTGTATTGATGAGGAACCTTCCCCCAACACCCAGCCTGAACTGCCCCCGTGATGGCTTCCTGCTGCTCCCTCAGGTCCCAGCAAGTTAAACCCCCTACAAGGGTGGTGTAAATTTGGTGGCGTAATAGAAAACCATGATGCTGAAAGAAACTTCGGTAATGACGCTGATGGTGTTGGTAGGGTTTCTTGGACCTCTGTATTGAGTGTACATCCTTCAGAAGGCGTTGTGAAACTGGAAGGGCTTTGGGAATAAGTGCAGGAGTAATGTCGAGGACTGTGAAGTCTGATAGAAGAAAACCACAGTCAGATTTCTCAAAGGAGAGGTTAAGAAATGACTTGAATACAGTTACAGATTGGGAAAAGGTGTGTTCTGCTTGCTCCCGTGACCTTAAACAAACACGACTTCATCTCTAAGGATTATAATTAAGACAGTCTAATGGTTGGCAGCTTAAGTTGCACAAACACAGGCGAGAGTAAGTCTTTATGAAGGAGGATAATGCATCTCTAGGAAAACTTTCTGTTGTAACTCAAAACCAGGTGCTGCTCCATGAAACAAGGGGTGGTTTGGCTGGGTTTTGCCCTGGGGATCTCGATGGCACAGACTGCATTGTCTGTTTAGTGACTTGCAGTGATTACCCAGCCCTAAAAGGTACCCTATGGTGTGGTGAGCTATGACAGACTGAGGGCTGGGAGATTCCTGCAGGCAAAGGCTTAATGATAAGGAGACAAGGAGGCATGAAAGATATAACCCTAAAAGAGAGAAGGAAAAAGCTGTTTCCTGTGGGCATTCAGCATATGGCTGGCAAACAAACACGGGCACTGGCGTCACGGTGTGGCAGACCCTCGATAGACTGGGACCCCAGCAGCCTGGTTTCCTATGGGGCAGATCAAAGCTTTGAGTGCTGCTCCAGCACAGATTTTAAAAACAAAGAAACAAAAAACCCCATGAGCCAAACGCCCAGCACTGAATTGTTTGTAAGCCGGGGCTGAGGGGGATTTGTTTTGTGCTCAGTGTAAATATTTTCCTCTTGACCTGCAAAACGACCTGTAAATATTTTCATCTTCAGTGCAAATTGGAAACTAAAAATTTCCATCGCTAAAATGCTGAAAGGGCCCCTGTGGGAGGTGTTTGAATTCAGAGGCTGGTGGGGTTTGGCCTCACATCAGACGTGCTGGGTGCCTCCAGATCCCACGCCTGTGCTCAGCATCCCGGGGGCTGCATCACCTCCTGCCCCCCGCGAGGACGGGGAGCGCCGGGAGCTGCTCCGGCCGCAGCACAGTGGTGAGGTAAGGGATGAGGAGGCAGCCCTGCTGTTTTTGTCCTTTCTTCTAATATTTACACACATTTTTTTCCCCAATAACTCAAACAAAATTATAGACTCTCAGTCATAGCTGTTGACACTGATACAAAAATAACACGAATGCTGTTTCAGAAACATCACCCTGAAGTGGGAAGGGATTGCAAGCTATTGCCAGCTTCATTTAATAGGTATCTTTATTTCCTCCTCTGTTTGCCAAGATTTGTTTTCATTTTCAAAATCTCAGTTTGCTTGGTTTGTATTCTACAGATTACAGTTGACTCTCCTGAAGAACTTGAACATGGATTTTGCAGGTGTCTGCTGCAGACCCGTGCTGCGTAATGAGCTGCAATTTGCAATTAGGTCCCCAGCGAGCAGTGAATCTCCAGCCTCTCACAAAACCATATTAAAATATAATAAAGGAGGAGGCTTTTTTTCCTATACTTCTGTTTGTATAGTTCAATTCTTCGTAAATTAGAAACATAAATATTTAACAGAAGACTTTACCGTAAGCGGGAAGCTAAAGCTTCGAGTCTGTTCTCAAACAGCTGCTTGAGGGGCTGCAGAGCCTTCGGAGCAAGCTGAGTCGAGTGCACGAGGAAACTGTTAGCTACATATATGTGTATGAGTGATCATGCCCAAAACTCATGTTTTTGTAGAGCTAAATCTGTTCCCTAGATTGGCTGCTCATTTTGTGGAGGCTTTCTTTCCAAAGGGTATGTTCTCATCCAGGCTTAGCCATACGTGGAAGGAGCGGGGGGATTCCTGTTCGGTGGAAGACTTCCATGTTCTCTCTCCTTGCAGTGGAATCTCGTGTGTGACAACGACTGGAAGGGACCCCTGAGTACCTCCTTGTTTTTTGTGGGCGTCCTGCTCGGATCTTTCATATCGGGACAACTCTCAGACAAGTAAAGTATATACACCAAACTTGCTGGCTCCTTGATACTGTTCTGCAAGCAATTCTTGTTTGTGAAGTTTGCTCTAAGTGTCTCTCTGTGACTACTAACGCATCTTAATTCTGTGACTGTCCCATTGGAGTGCACTCTGTGGAGTGCATGTCGTACCTTAGACCAGAACATTACAAGGGTTGTTAGCGAGTGTTACCTTTACCTGATTATTTTTTTCAGAGAAATCGCTTCTGTGGTAAACCGTTTTTATGCCAGAAAACAGGTGCAGGAGATAAGTTTCATATGGAAAAATCCATAATGTTCTCCTCTAATTACCTTGGACTATGTTCAGGGAGATTCCAGAGGCTTGTTTTCCTCATTCTGAGGTCAAATTTAAAATTCTGTTTATCAACACTTAGAGCTTCGCTTCTGAAGGCTCAACCTCTGAGTCCAGTGAGCTGTGTATGTGGAAGCTGGAAAGCACAAGCGCTGCTCGGCTGTGCCCCAGCAAAATTTAAGAATGGGAGCTGCCGTGAATCTCGGTGATGCAGATGGTGGGTTTTTTTTGTGTGTTTTTGTTTTCTTTTTCTGGTTATCTCCCTGAGATCTGCTGTGCAGTGCCTCAGTTGTACTGATTCCCAGGGAGCAATACGTGGTCCTCTGATTTGTCAATTTACTTGGAGAGTTTGTTTGTTTGAGATGTAATCCCCCTGCCCCCAGTTTTGTGGCATCCATTCCATTTTCTTTTCCCTTTTGCATAGTGCCTCAGTCCAAAAGGAGAACTTAAATTAGGTTGCTTTTTTTACCACTTACCGATAGTAGCGCCTAACAAACCTGAGGTTTACTTCTTTCAGACATTTTTTTCTTTTTGTAACATGCTGACCTGTGTAATGAACTCTGTGCTGCTCAGAGGAGGAGCATCTATTACTGGTCATGCATTTTAAATAATTTTGCTCCCATTGATTTGTCTTCCTACTCATCCTATCCCAAAGGAAGGAACAGTGTTCCAGCACTTACTCAAAAGTTACTTGTCTTGTGACCATAGAAATATTATTTTCTTCTTGGCCAGTGGATTTCTTAACGTATTTATGATAGATATGCTTGTGTTATATTTCCCAAACTTTGCTTTTTTGCAGATGTCTTGTATCTCCCCGGGTATACAAATGTGTTATAATATCTTTCTCTTTCTGAAGGTGTAATTCATGTTGTATAATGATGTGGGGGTTTTGTTTTTTGTTTTCCTTTAAATCCATGGAAGGTTTGGCAGGAAGAATGTGCTGTTTGCAACTATGGCAATGCAGACTGGCTTCAGCTTCATCCAGGTCTTCTCTACCAGCTGGGAGATGTTTTCAGTGTTCTTTTTGCTGGTCGGCATGGGACAGATATCTAACTACGTGGCAGCGTTTGTTCTCGGTATGAAAGCCCTGCTGGGCACAATATGCAGTTTAGTCCTACGCACTTCCCTGCTCCTTTTTATACTGGCTTAGTGTTGGCTTGGTTTGCCAGGCAACACTGTTATTAAGATTGTGTTCTCACCACGCATGGGTGACTCGTGCTCTCTTTGGAAGTTTCAAGTTGATAGAAGTGCAATCTAAATTAATTCTGTGGCTTGCCTTACTAAAAAGGCAAAAACCAGAAACTGGTTGTTTGAAACAAAATCTATCTTCTAGTTGGAGAGATAAGATGCATAAGATGCTGTTTTCCAGGGATTTGTGTTGCCCATTATGGGACATGAATGTGTATTTGATGTACAAATTTGTAAAAGAAAGTGCTGTTTCCCTAAAACATCCTGTGGCAAAAATTAAAAGGCATAATGATTCTTACTTTATTTACTTTCAATTTAACTAAGGTCGTATTTGATCAGATGGGAATGTGAATTACCTTATGAATCTGAGTTTTCAAAAAAAAATTAAAATGAAGTCACTGGAAATAATACCAATCACAGTCCAGAGCACCAGATGTTGGCAAGAAATGCCTTTTGGGCTAGAAAAGGCCAGCACAGCTGTGGAAACAGTGTTTAGCTAACATCAGCGTGTCCATTCTGCTGCAGTTCATGTAATCTTCTTTGATTTCTGCAGAAATGGCAAAGATTATCCCTTTAGAAGTCTCTTGATTTGCAGGTCCCAAGGTGTTTTTAAAGGAAAGCACTGACCCTCTGTTAGTGCATTTAATTCTACTGCCAGTAGCCTGGCCCTTTTTGTTTACCATAATCCAAAAGATTTGAGTTTTACAGCTGCAAGAGAAAAGAGAATTTCAGAAGGCAATACAGGTCAGTACCTAATTTAGGAAAGATTTAGAAAATTGTTTTGTAGTGTATTTGGTGGTTTTAGCTCCTCAAGTAAAATGGGAAGTTCTAAGAACACGTAGAAAGAAATACAGAATGTATTTCTACATAAAGATATACAGTTACAGCCTGATTCTCTTCCTTTTGTACTTATAATTACCTGGGTTTATGCAGGATCATGACATGAAACAGATTTGGAGTGCCTCAAATATTGGAAGGCAAAGTTGTATATGCTGTAACTACACAAAGTAGTATATTTCAAAGCCAGTTATTAAGGTATTTTTAAAGTTATCTGGTTGCTATTAAGTTAAAATACTAATCTTCGTTCTTTTGTTTTGAACAGGCACAGAAATTCTTGGCAAATCAATCCGTGTGCTATTCTGCACGCTAGGCGTTTGCATATTTTACGCGTTTGGCTACATGTTGCTGCCACTGTTTGCTTACTTCATCAGAGACTGGCGGATGCTGCTGCTGGCGCTTACTTTACCTGGGCTGCTCTGCATCCCACTCTGGTGGTGAGTACGAAGAAGCTACAAGACATTGGTCTGTATAAGGTTTTGCCAGCAGATTTTTAAGATCCTGATGCCAGCCAACCTTTACAAATGAAATTCAGGAGTGGGTAGGTGAAAAGTGGCTGTAGCTTTTTGCTGTACCCAGTCTGTTAGCCACAAGTCTGCAGCTTTGATCTCTGACTCGTGTCTGAAAAAAATAATTTTCATTTTCTGTAGGCTTCTAGAAAATGAAGTGATTCCATATTGAAAGGAGGGAGGGGGAAAAAAAGGGCAAAAACTCATCCTCCTGCATCAACCAAAATCAGTGCACTTTCAGAGTAGGCCTGGACTAAGAGCAGCATGAAAAACAGTTATTTTGTAAGCTGGACAATGGTATGGTAGTAATATAGATATGACAAACTGTAAAACGGTACTTGCACACCTGTGAGACTTCAATATTTTCATCCACAGTTGGTGAAATACTACCTTTAAGTGATGTGACATGTAAAGTTTAAGTAGTCCACATGGTGGTGGTGTTTCTTCACTTAGACAGTGTGACTGATTCCCTCTAGTTCCTCTTATGAAGCTGAATGACTCATGCAGATTCCACTTTCTGTAAACAGTGTCACAAACAGGCAAGTCAAGAACTGATTTTATAGGCATTAGTCACTAAGCGTATGCCTCTTAATGTACAGAGTGCTGCTTAGGTATTCACATTTCTAAATTTCTTTAATTAAACCATTTCCCCATACTTTGAAGGTTTTAGTTCCTCTTACTTTCTTTTCTGAATCATACTTCAGCTCTTCAGTATTTTTTAAAATCCATTAACTCATTTTAATCTGTTCTTGTTCAGCCTGCTAGTCTGCTCTTGTAAATCTGATTGCTATTGTCTTTGCTCTAAGTTCTGCAAGGTACGGCAAGTTTTGAGCTCTTCGTGCCTGGAACAATATGTGTTGGTCTCTGCAGCAGTGCATTCTGTGGAAATGCTGACACATTATTATGAACATTTCTTGCAGGGTCATTCCAGAATCTCCACGGTGGCTAATCTCTCAGGGACGATTTCAAGAGGCAGAAGATATACTCCGAAAGGCTGCAAAAATTAATGGTATTACACCCCCAGATGTAATACTTGATCCTAGTGAGGTAAGATTGATTTAGCAGTCAAGTTGTTTGCTAGACCTATTAATGATTACTGGAAGCAGTTAATTTCCAAACATATGAATTGAGTTACGCCTGCAGCGTGTTATGTATTTCTCAAATGGGTAGAAGTTCATCCTTTTCCTGAAACGCCTTAAAACATAATACCCTTTAAAGCCCTTGCTGTCCCAATCCCATGCAACATTCTAATGCAAATGTCTTTTTGATCCAGCTAACAGCTGTCTTTTCCATTTAAACCATAGTTTTGAGGGGAGGTAATGATTTGATTTACCTATTGCTTTGTTATCTGACTATATCCCACATGAAGGCAGCAAATTAGCAGGGAGTCTAGTTTATCCCAGGGACTTGGAGTTTGGTGGGCTTTCTTAGCCCACGCAGCTGACAAACGACTTGATTCTGATCTTTCAAGCCTCTGGGACCTGGCCATGTTGAGGAGTATGTCTTGGGACCCAACAGAGAACACTAGTCTCTTAGTCTCTTAGCCTTTGTTTTCCTCTAGACACTGATCTTTTTGGACAGAAATATCTGTTTCCTAGTGATTGGCTGTAGATAGTAGTTATGCTCTGAACAGATTTTATGCTTGCCTAGTCTAATATAAAACTAATCCTGGCCAGTAGCACTGGAATTACTGTTCTTCTAGTTCAGTTTTCACTCAGTATTGAGGAGATCAAAACTTGAACCTCTTTAGGTTGGATGAGGAAGAAAAGGTACTGTTAACTACTCAATTTCTTCAAGGGTGTTCTTGTTTCCTCTAGGTATCTCCCCTTTGTCTGAACAGCTGGTGGCCTTAAGCTGTATAATCAACTCCACATTCATTCACACAGCAGACAGACAAATCGTTTGCATAATCCAGGGGAATGTGTAGATTTGTAGAGTCTGTCTGGGCATGGTTGCTCAATTGTGTTCTTACTGACACGAGACATTGTCTAGCTCTTGATAGGAAAATTGATTGTCACTACCTTTGTATATTCACTTGATTTACAAGGCCTCTCAACCAGGCTGAGAAAAATGGTTAGCCATTACACTCAAACGTGTTGCTATTGAGATTGAAAAAGCTTAATTTGGCTGGAAGGTGGCTGAGGTACAGGCAAACCTGTTTATCTAGACTGATCTGTAGATAGTAGGAGAGCCATCCTGGTCTCCCTGGAACACTCTGAGAAAGCCTAGACCTCTAACGATGGCTCTTTGACTGGACTTTCATTAGAACACCCTATTTTTTTTCCTCCCGCCCACATTCTTTCTCATGCTGTAGGGAGAAAAACTTACCCCCTGCCAGCACTGTGGCAAGAGAACAGAAAACAAGCTCTGACTCCAACACTGGCTTAAGGTCACTGGTCTGGAATGCCTCCATCTCCCATTCACAGGAAGAAATATTGATCTGTTCCCTATCTCTGAATGGGGCTGGATGAAGAAGCAGCAGAAGGCAGGAGCAAGACTAGGGTGTTCCTGGGGAACACTGGACAACGGGGAGCTTCTGGCTGCCGCAGCAGGGAGGCTGCACTGCGTATTTACACAGTGCTTATTTATGGCCAAAGAGATTAAACCGAAGCACATCAACTTTCAGAAATGCTGTTTAGATGCTGTTTAAAAGGCAAATGAGCTGGTTTAACAGGTAATTGTTTAATTGCAGAACTTCTGTCCTTTTTTTTTTTTTTTTTTTAAGTTGAAGTAATGCTGTGACAAAATCTGTGCAAAGCCATTCTCTCTCAGCAGCCTCTTTACCCTGTTCTCTTGTTTGCTTGCTGAAGAGCTGTAAAGCAGAAGGCTGGCATCTTCCCCTCAGTTTTTAGGAAACGTGTTTACACTGCAGCACGATTCTCAGAAATCTGGCCTCGCCGTGAGGCCCCACGCAGTTGGAATGAGCAGTCGGGATGGAGCAGCGCCCGGGGCTCCTGTCTGAAGCGTTCCTCAATCCGGTGCAGCACCCTCAGCGTTCAGGCTCCGAGCTTCAAAACAGTTAGGGTCCAGGAGGGGACTATCCCCAAACAGTCTGCAGAGCATAAATAGGGCACGGTTGGATTATCCAATATGAGGGGAATGAAAATGTTTGGATGATAGTTTTACTTACAGCCCATCACTTTGCCCTCCTTGCCCTTGTTGTAGCTTCATGCTCTGTCACGTTAGGGAATTATATTGTCTGCTTACACAGCTGCTAAAAGGCTGGGCCCTGTTTCTCATCGACTGTTTAAATTTTGCAGCGTTCCTGGTTTTGTTTAGTGGATTGTTTGTTTTTTTTTCCTCCCTTTTTTTTGTTTCCTGTTTGTTGGTTTCTTGGCAACCAAGAGTGGCAAAACTGGAGAGTACTTCAGGAGGATCATGTGGTGGATGAGAAAGGGCCAAGCCGAAAAGCTGCCCGCAGCCTGTGCGGTGGGAGCCTTGTGCTCAGGAAGAAGGGAAACGATCAAATGTTAAGCCTTTAATAGAACTTCTTGCCTTTAATAGAATAAATAAATTAAGACTTACGATGGCAAATACCCTGACATTTGGAGTGCACGAGCAGCAGGCCACTGTTTTATCCTCCAGATCTTCAGAGCAAAGTAGTGCTCGGAAATAATTCTGACCTGATGCAAAAGTTGCATAAACTTCTTGTTGGCATTAGTTCAGATACAAGATGGTTTACAAGATATGGAGGAAATAATATATATTTTGAGTCGAGGGACAAGACCTTAAGGGCTCCAAATCAGTATCCAGCAATTAACTTGCCAAAAGATCGCCTACCTGAATATGGAGGAGATGCTGATGAGAATTATGTTGAACTAGTGGTTGCTTTTGTCTCTTCATTGTGTGTTGTGTCCTGGAATGTATCCATCTTTTCTGCTGGGATGCCTGATGATTGAGGGGAAAAAATGTTGCAAGCTGAACTAATACAGAGTACCGGATGTTAAATTGGACCAGGCAGAAAGTTGAGAAAAGCCTGAGGTAGAGAGTGCACTAATTTGAAGCTACAATCTTACTTCACTTTTATCTGCAATCATTTGCACACACCATGGAGTATGCAGTGCTAACAAAAGACATTCAGTCTTTAAACATTTTTAAGTATAATTTGACTTTCTCGAGTCTTGGAAAATCACAGGAGGAAGTAATCTTTGTATATTATTTTTGGTGTTTACACGTAGTAGTGGTCTATCAGGTAAGAGTGATTCTTCTAGTTGTGAAGAGAGAAGTTTTTGCTTAAACATTGTGAGCTGTTTTGGCAGCTTGCATTTCAACAAGTATCAGAATTAAAAATATTTCAGTGATAGTTTTTTTTGTTTTTGTTTGTTTGTTTGTTTACATTTTATAATTTTGAGCTGCTAAGGTGGATGCTTGTTTCTTTCTTAGGCACGTTTCTAATAGTTAGTAGGCTTGCAAATTCAGATAGATATAAAATTGCCTGACAGAAGAATCTGGAAGATTGTCAGACCAAAATCTTGCTAACATTCTTACTGTGAGACAATTAAAAAAAAATAAATGAGCTTTTGAACTTTGACAAACCCTGAAAATACACCATCTTTTGTGATGACAAATTATCATGTCTAAAAAACCTCTAAAAAACAGTTGTTCTTCAGCCATATAGTATTGCTTTAATGTTTTAAAGCAACAGTTTGTCTCAATTTAAGTACATTACTGTTAGGTTCATCATGAGGAGTCATTTACTAAATTTATTCTGCTGCAGTTTAATCTTGTTATTTCTTGCCTCCTCTGTGGTAGAGGTAGACAGTTTATCACTTTTTTGCTGGTCTTTGAAAACCATTCTTGCTCTTTTAAGACTCCCTCGGTCTTCTGTCCCTTAGGCTAAATAAGCTCTGTTCTTTCAGACTTGATTGTGTTTTTCGAATGTCTCATCCTTGTTTCTCTCCTCTTGTCTGGGTGCAGTTGACTTGCACGATGCTGAAGGTGTTGAGCTCAAAACTGGATGGAAGATTGATGCCAGCAGTGGCATATAAATTATAAATGTTGCTTTATAATTCAAGTATAAAAGTAACAATAAGCAGCTGCTTTATGGAGCCTCAGGCAGAGAAACTGATTGCTAATTTCAGCCTAAATTTTAAATGATTTTAAATTAGGAAGGAGCAACTGCTTTTGCAGATACTTGGCTCTTGTGACTATATACCCATTTGGTTAGAAGTGAGGCACCTGTTTCAGTTCTGCAGCTTACTGAAATGGACCCAGATGTACTCAAAATACTGATGTGTAAGTCAGGCGGTGGACCTGTTTCCACAATAATTCTGCTTGCGTGATGTTAACGTTCCATGCTTCTGTTTGTTTGTTTCCAGCTGCAGGACGTGGATTCCCAGAGACAACAGACATACACCATTTTGGACCTAATGAAAACCCGAAACATTCTAACTATCACAATTATGTCAGTGATTCTCTGGTAAGCAAGAATGTGGTTTGGGAGTATGTAAGCACAAAGGCAGCAAAACAGTGAGAAACTGCTCTTTGAACGCTAAGGTATTCTGAGGAGGTATGGGCAAAACTCGTTGGTTTTGCATCAGGGAGGAGAAAGTTTAACTTCTCATCAACCCTGGATCATGTAAATACTCATGAAAAATACCATGTAGTAACTACTTTTGAAGATAATAGTTTTAGCTGGCATATTGTACACAGCAATGGAGGGGTTTACCCTCAGGTACACTAGGCAACTTATTTTAAGTAACTGGACCATGAATGTTCTTCCATTGTGAAGTGAGGAGGAAAAAGACCTAATCTTTGGTCAGTGATCCACTTCGTGCTGTGCAGTCAGGTTTCTCTGTGTTCCGCTATCACATAAATGCTGAAGGAAAGGAAGCACTGAGTGTTCTGTGCCTAACTCACACCTGGACGCATCCTGATCCAATGACCTCGTTTACCTTGTTGCTTGTTGGTAAAGCATAACCTTCCCAGCATCTCCCACGGCACCATAGTTTTTGTCAGTAAGGACGGTTGTGCATTTCCCTGGTCACAGGGAAGCCGACTGCAGTTTGGCAGTGACACAGTTAAGATGGCTCTGTGCCCAGCCACCGAGCTTTGTCCTGTTATCCTGACCAACCCAGGCACAGAGCCATGCGACTTGGGTGCTGTCCAGCCAGAGTGGGGCATGGCAGAGAAAATCCCTGATTGTTTGGGTCTGCCGTACTCCTCCTCTCTGACTTAATACACAAAGCAGGGAGGGTAATGACCCAGAAACAATTCCCTCCTCCCAGAGCTTCCTGTCTCCTAAACATAATGAGAAGCTACTTTAGGCCTCAGAAGCTGTAAAATTCAGTAGTTCAGACTATCATGGTGAAGCTATAACCACCCATAATAAGAATTAATAATATTGTTAGATCACAAATTAACGTCACTTTTCTCTCAGGGGTGACCTGAAATAAGGAGGCATACATGAGCCTCACCCCCCCCCTCCATCAGCTTGATTTCTACAATTGGGAGATGGAAAGAGGTTCATGGCAACCTCAGGAGGAAGACCAGTCTGTCTGATCGTGTTCTTCTGCTTCTTTCAGGATGATAATCTCTGTTGGTTATTTTGGACTTTCTCTTGACACACCCAACTTGCATGGAGACGTCTATTTAAACTGCTTCCTCTCAGCAGTGATTGAAGTTCCAGCCTACATTATTTCCTGGCTGCTGCTTCGAAATCTCCCCCGACGGTATTCAATGGCTGCTGCGTTATTCTTGGGAGGCTGTGTTCTTCTCTTCATTCAGCTGGTGCCTTCACGTATGGAACCGTTGGTTGATCTCAAACATGTATGCTAGGTGAAGTCCGGTGCCATTCATTTGGCAGATGTGGACGAAAAGTATCCTGGGGGACTAAATATAGACGTTCAGTTCCTATCTATGCCCTTCTTCCTTGGTTCTCAGTGCTGCTGCACTGGGAGCTCACACAACATAGCAATTCAGATACATTTTTATAGGTGGGTCTTCTGCTTCATGATCTGTTCAGATCAGCACTGGAGTCCAGTTTTGCCTTACCATACCTCCCTGGCAAGGTGTTCTGGCAAAGCCCAAGCATAAAACCAGGGCTAGATTAACTGGAGGTTAACAGGAGGCTACAGAATTTATTCCTTAAACGACTGCCAATTACTCTTTTTTTAGGGCTCATTTGAACAGTCATTGTTCAAGACAGTCATTGTGGAAGTATTTTTGATAAGCAAAGATGCTTGTACTAAATTAGAGTTGATAGGTAAAATAATGTCTGGCAACTGCAGGGAGGGCAAAATAGCATTTATTGGATATCAAACAATATGCATCTTCAGGCCAGTTAGACTGAGGGTTGTGGACTCTTTCTGGTAATGATGTCAAGTATAACTGGGGAGAAGGCTTGTTGCTTAGCACTTGTTTACAAAGCAAAGAATAAACAAAAGATGAACAAGAACCGCCTTGCTGATTTTATACAGGCAATACACAAATTGCATTCTTTTTTTTTTTTTTTTTCCTAATCCTTTTCAGTTAATTGGACACTGATATGATCTATTTTGATCTTCAAATCTAACTGTCCTAGTTAAACTCAGCCCAGCACTGTAGAATTAAATTATGGACTGGTAGCTGGGAATGTTAATGAGAAACCAGAGCAGCAAAGTAAAAATAACTTGTTTCAAATTATTAACTTTGCTTGTTGTATTAAAAAGGAATATATGGCATTGTTTGCAATAGCAACATTCTGGCCTCTGAAATCTGAAAGAACCAACAACATTTCAGCTCTTGCTCTGTTGTACTTATTTTTAACCTAGCAGAAAGCCCCGTGCTCAAGAGAAAAATCAACATGTTTGTCCTAGCTTGTTTTTTTTTTTTTTTTTAAAAAAAAAAAAAAAAAAAGTTGCTTGTAGACTTGTACAGGAAAAAAATGACATTGGATAATAGAATTAGACAGAAGTTATGCAAACACAGTAGAACTAACAGATAACATAAATTGCCAGAGTTTTATAGAAGCTCTTACTGCATTTTGATTTCAGAGTTTCGTGCCGTATCTATTCTCCTCGTGATGTTGGGGAAATTTGGGATCACATCTGCCTTTTCAATGGTTTATGTTTACACGGCTGAGCTGTACCCAACAGTGGTGAGAAACATGGGAGTTGGAGCAAGCTCCATGGCCTCCAGACTTGGCAGCATCCTCTCACCTTACTTCGTTTACCTTGGTACGTTAACTACTCTGCACATGTGCTGGGGAGATGGTGGTAGCTGGAAGGCATTGTTCTACTGCTGCATGCAAGGCTTACAACAGAATTGCATCTCAATGGAAGACCTAGCAGGAGGAATTAAAAAAAAAAAAAAAAAAAAAAAAGAAACCAAATCAGTTTTGCATTCACTCTTGAACAGTCGCAGCTTCACAGGCTCCACCACATGTGTAAAAGAAGCCTGTCCAGCAACCCAGCACTCCGAGGCTCATGTCCAAACTGTAGGTCTAGGATCCTTGTTCCCCACGTCATTGTAACGGCATGCCAACTGCCAAATCTTATTCGTGTCTCCTGGGTTCTTCTTAAGTTAGCAGCCGCATGCTAATTTTAGATGTGCTTTTGACTCAGTTCAGCCTCCCACCTCTGTGGGTCACTGAGGTGATTTTCTGACTTCTCTTGGTTTCCAGATGCATGTGGCTTGTGAAACTGCAGCTAAAAAAATGGGATCTCAAGACATGTGTGAACAACACGCAGTCATAACATAGAGAAATTTGTGGTTTATGCCTATTGAAGAGATGCTCACAGTCTTATTGATTCTGTAGGGACAGCTCTCATAACTACTGTTCCCCAGTCTTTGAATTCCTAAAGCATGTTTAAAACAACGTACGCTTTGAGTGCTAGGCTAAGAGGGTTTTGTTTTGTTTGCTGAAAGCTGTACCGAGGTACAAATGGTATCGGTGGCTTAGAACTGATGCTTGCTTTTCTTGCATTCTGCTAGGTGCCTATGATAGATTCCTGCCTTACATCCTAATGGGGAGCCTTACCGTGCTATCAGGAATTCTGACTCTATTTCTGCCTGAAAGTTATGGTATGCCTCTTCCTGACACAATTGAGCAAATGCTGTTGGTGAAAGGGTAAGTGTTGCCTTCTGATTTTAATCCTGCTGACTTTAATACACCTGTTTTATCTATAAATGTATGTGCATGCCTATACATATGTTCCCTTGTATAGAGCCTTGCTAAAGTACTTGGTTTGCTGTATAAAAAGCATACTTGCAGTAGGAAAGACTAGTTCTATGGAGACTAATGGAGTCACAGCACAAGTAATTGAGGACCAGCGTACCTGTATGCCACGGAAGCTGCTGGTTAAAAGTTGGCTGTGCATTTAAAAGAATTCTAAGAGTTATAACAATGACTGAAGAGTTGCAAAGAATTATCTACAAAATACTGTGCTGGGGAGAGATGGGATCCACCATGCTAAGAGGAACAAAGGTGTCTTTGCCAGTAGGATGGCTGGCTTTAAACTAGGAGCAGCATGGGAGAGACAGTTACCAGCAGCCTTGCGAGGGACTTGCGGACAGAGTTAACGTTATAGGAAAGGGAATGCAAAATCAACAAAAGAAGGCTTTTAAATGGGATAACCCCCAGCATTTGCATGTAAGCAAGGAAATGCCTACAGGGTATTGTTATGGGGAAGGGAAAGGGGGGAAAAAAATAAGACCGCTTGTTGGGGTGCCTCTCTGAGGTACCTGTAGACTAGTGCACACAGCATGGGGAATAAACATGAGGAGTTAGAGTTGTGTGTGCAGTTGCAGGGCTACAGTCTTGTTGGAGTCACGGAGACATGGTGAGACGGCTCCCATGACTGGAGTGTTGCAGTGGAGGGATACAGGCTCTTTAGGAAGGACAGACTGGGACGACATGGAGGTTGAGTCACCCCCTGTGTGAGAGCAGCTGGAAGGAATGAAGCTCTGCCTCAGGATGGATGAGCCATGAAGATTAAGGGTAAGCGTTACAGAGCAGAGCAATATGGGTGACATGTCAGGCATCTGCTGTAGGCCACCCAACAAGAAGGAATAAGTGGATGAGATTCTCTACAGACAGCTGGAAGTAGCCTCATGTTCACAGACCCTGCTCATCATGAGGGACTTCAACTGTGCCAACATCTGCTGGAGGACCAATGCAGCAGGGTGTAACTGATCTAGGAAGCTCCTGGAGGGCATCGATGACAGCTCTCTGACCCAAGTGGTAGAGCGAAAAAGGAAGGATGATCTGCTAGACCTTGTACTCACAAACAAGGAAGTACTCCTCAGAGATGTGAAAGTCAAAGGTTGAAGGCAGCCATGGCTACAATGGCCTTGAGATGGTAAAGTTCAGGATCCTGAGAGGAGGGAGCAGGGCAAAAAGCAAGACTGCAACCCTGGGCTTCAGGAGAGCAGGAGCTCTTCAGGGATCTACTTGGAAGAGTCTCAGAGGATAAAGCCCCGGAGAAAAGCATAAGGAAGATGGTTAATATTCAAGAATCACCTCCTCCAAGCTCAAGACTGGTCCATCCCAATGCTCAGAAGGCTCAGGGGAATTTTACCAAGGTATATAAATACCTGCATGGAGGGTGAAAGAGGATGGAGCCGGGCTGTTTCCAGTGGTACCCAGTGATACACGCATTGCCTCTTGTCCTAAACTGGAACACAGGAACATCAGGAAACACTTGTGCTGTGTAGGTGGCAAACCATTGCCACAGGCTGCCCAGAGAGTCTCTGTTCTTGGAGATACTCAGAAGCTGCCTGGATGCGTGCTCCTGGGCCAGCAGCACCAGGTGCCCCTGCTTGAGCTGCGGTTGGACCAGAAGGACCCAGAGCTTCCTCCAGCCTCCACCAGCCTGTGGCTCTGAGAAGAGGGAAGGACTTGCCTAGGTATTGTCAGGTACACACTTGGCTTTGGAAATTTAGTTAATAGTTCTGTTGAAGATGCAAAAGCTTGACTACAAGCCTAGTCCCTCTTCCCAAGTCTGTATTGTAAAATGTACCTCGTTAGGCTGCAAATCTGTTATTCTGCCATGAAGTTGAAAAAAATGCATTTGTAAAAGTGCTTTGCTTTATATATTTGCTTTTAAAGGTGTAGTGACACTTTATGGACTTTAATAACCACTAAACTGAAAAAAATATTTTCACCACACAACAGTGAGGTAAAAATTTTGATTCAAAGTGCTTTTTTTGTTTGTATTTGTTTTTTTTTGTTTGTTTGTTTAGCTAAATGGGCTTTATTTTTAGTCTGTTTTCAGTAATTCTGCAATATCAAATTGTTACAAAACTATTTACTTTTGTAGGTTCTTAAAGTCATTTAAGTACTGGCAAAGGGCTGAATTCTTCCAATTTAGTTCAGCTAACCTAAAAAAAGCATTGGGAGTTTGGCCTTCTGCCATGGCTCTAATCAAAGATGATACGTAAGCACACACCCCTTGTTAGAAAGGGACCTGTCCAACTAAGTCAGCAGAATATTAAAAGTAGGAGTCGGTAATGTCAAGTAGGTTTCGGGATATCAAAGACTTTCTGTTCTCTCATTTGTTTATTTTTTTCCAGATTGGAATACAGGCCTGCATCTACAAGGAATTCAAAGGATGAAGAAGAAAATCCAGAGATTTTTAAGAGCACAGCTTTTTAATGAAACTGTCTGCTTCCTGGTGGATTGAAAGTTAAATGGACTTTTCTTCTAATATTCCTTCTAGAACAGGCTAGTGGCAACACTTCTTCCTGCAATTTTAACCTTATTTATAAATTTAAGCACTGTGTTCCATACATTCTCATTTTATATGACCATAAATACTGTGTAGCCTTCAATGAGATTTTCAGCCACCTTAATGCATTAGTACCATGGAACAATACCTGGTCAACCCTTCATAAGTAAGTGTGTAGTTCAGCTGAACAATACTTGAAAATGAGTTCAAGGGCTAGCAGAGCACCTGGATTCATCAGTGAGCCTTCTCCAGAGCTGATGCCCATCAAGAATTTAAAATAGCTAGAAAAAGCTGCTAATTGGTTTTGATTCCTTGACTTCTGTCTCTGGACAGAAAACTTATTTATTATAGTAAAGGTTATGAAAACGTGCCTCTTTGTGATCTTAAGTGACTTTACACGTGCTGAATTTGTTAACAGAATCAGAAAGATGCAAGGAATGATTTTTGAGAAGGAATTCTAACTTGAAATGTTCTAATTCAGCATAGTGAAAGGATAGTCTTGCACAAAATACTTGTAGCATTGAAGCTTTGCTCACAAAATCCACTGGAATCCAATACTGGTTTTCAACTACATATGTCTGATGTTGTTTACATCTGACACTGGAATGTGGCCTGATTCGAGGCTGTATTTATTTTAAATGACACAAAAGGTTTCATCTGTGTGTGTAGAGGCTGTTGTTAGTTTGGAGTTCTTCCTTTTTGATGAGTGTTGGAAATTTTCTGTCTGAATTGTTTGTTTGTCTTTTAAATGTTCTGTACAATTTTGGATGATGGAAGTGATTCTCCTGTCCTTGTTCTGTCCTTTCCACAGACATGCACATACACATACTATCAATAATCCACGCCACTCCATTGACCTCATGGTGAAATTTACCAAGAACAACATTTGCAATATATTTGAGACCACTGGTTCTTGATTCTCAAGTGCCAATGGTTTCACTTCTGTGAGGTCTGTTACTTCACTTAATTCGTGTTAATTGCGTATGTGAATTTCTTAAAGAAAAAAAAAATCATGTTGAAAATCTGTCAAGAAATTATTCCTTGGGTCATAGAAGCACCCTTGGCACTACCTGTGTTTCTTTAAATATGTACAATATACACATACACAGTCTCGTTTGTGCCATCCTGAACTTGCATTACTTTATACTGTGACAGATGTGTGTGGTGAAAGCATTTATCTTGTGGCACTTGTTTGTGTTTTGTCCTGTCTTATAAAGGCTGAATAAACAGAACCTGAACCTTCATAGTCAAAGCTGTTAGGGGCCTTACTTTCTTGGTTCAGCAGCGGTTTGTGCAGTTGAACAGTTGAATTACCAGTACTCTGTATCCTGTCCTCGCTACCCGGGCTGCAGCGGCTGGCTTGGTGCAGTTCTGTGCCCTCCGGACTGCTCGTCTGGGATGCAAGAAGCAGAAACTCTGCACGGACTGCGGTCTTTGGGTTTGTGTTTTACACTCTTCCTACCGATGTCTTAAGCTGCAGGGCTTGCTCTGCATTCCCTGCATCTTCTCACCTAATTGTTCAGTGTTTTAACTTCTGGATGCAGCAGGAAGCTGGCCAGTGTCACCGGGCCACAGAATGCTACAGAGAAGCTTACTTTTGTCATACTGCCAGCTCTTCTGAGGAGAGAAATCCCAAAGTTCCAGCAGGTTCAGTTTCACTCCTGTTTGACAGACAGAGAGGCACTTGGCAGAGGAGTGTTAAACGCAGTGCATAATTTGTAAATGGTGCATAAGTTGAGAGTCTGAATTTTGCAAGCTTCGCTGCACATCACTTAATGGCCTTGAAGTGAGCAAACAAATGTCGGGAGAGTGCATGAATCAGCCGGGCTTCCTGGTGGTGTGAACATCCCTCCTCCAAAAGTCAGGAGAGAATTTGTCAGGTTTCGCACCTTGCACCTTTCCTGGAAAATTTTAGACCATATTCTTACGTATGCAACAAACTCAGTGCAAATATATTTTTGTAAGCCTTATGTCTTTTAAACTGATAGGAACTGGAGCATCCAGAAGCAGCTGCTTTTTTGTGTCGTAGAAGAAATGTGATCACCACAGGAATTTGAGGCAAAGCACAGTTAGCTGCAACTTCCTTGTGATGAGTTTGCCAATGTAAACAACTGTGTCCCATAAGCCTCTTCCTGTAAACTGTTTCAGAAAATATCCTGAGATGTAAGATACAAGATACATGCTTGCCTGACACATGATCTATTACAGAAATTCCTGTTAAAGTCCATCTAACATCTGATTTAGCTGATATTTTTAATCCACTGTTTCAACCAGGTAATGTGCCTGACAGTGAGTCTTTTGTTCTTGAATATTTAAGTATTCTAATGTTTACTAAATGAGGTCTGGGGTTTTTTTTTGTTTGTTTATTTTTGGTGCAACCTAACTGGGGAATTTTCTGGTTATGATTAACAGTGCAAAACACAATGGCAAGCTCTGAGTCACAAAATACACTTTCTTCCTTGCTAATCTTAAAAGTAAAAAGTGTGAGTCAGAAACAATGTATTTAATATAGCATCCTGGGTTGTTTTCTGTTTACTTTGCTGTCCTGCACTGATCCTCAGGCTTATCTCTAAAACAAGGAACTTGTTTTAGTGATGAATGTATCCATCTTATCTCTAAAACAAGTTCCTTGTTCTAGTGTGTAGTCAGAATCCAGCTCCTAAGTATTTCCAGAAGAACTCAAGGGACTATTCTAATAGCACCAACAGGCAGGTGATGTGATCTGTGCGAGTCAAAGATTAAATGAACCGAACCAGGAGTTAGCAGGTGTTAGAGTGACATCAGTCCTGGCAGAGTCAGATCTAAAGTGTTGGTGCTGCACAGTACCACGGTTTTGGATGGTGCTCGCTGACCGCAACCTTGTCAGACATGGCTTACTTCCAAACAGTGTTGTCCGGGGTGGTATTTCCCTACAGACATGTTCTTGGCGTGTCACTTTGTGTTACCGGGATGTGAAGCAGGACTGGGACCTGTTTTCTGAGACCCTTCTGTAAACGGACTGCTGTTATAACTTCAGGCTGAATGGTTGTGATGTCCATGGCCTGTGTTACAGCAGTAGAGACTTCTGGTTAGGTAAAATTATCTGCTGCTACAGAACCATGCACGTTACAGGATCTTCACCAAGGAAAACAGTTATTAAGGCCTTGACCTGAGAGCTAGGGTGTCTTCATTTACACCTCTTTGACTCTTTTCATCACCTTGGGCAAGTTGCACAATCTGGTGACTTTGGTTTCCTTCCATGCAAGTGGAAATACCGTTAGCTCAAAAGGTACCGTAACTTCTTCAGACACTTCTGCATGCAAAACAGTCTGATTTCACAGAATTCTCTGGTTTGATTCTCCAGACTTTGAATGCAATCTTCACAACAGTATTATCTAGTATTTTATCTTTCAGAAGCAGGCAGGCTTGGGTCATTTCTGACCCTGCTCATTGAGAGGTGTGAAAGAAGAAAGCACAAGGAGATGGTGCATAGACCGGGGAATGGGACTGCAGTAAGTCAGGCCAAGGGTTGGGCTTTGAATGCTTATTCATGTTATTTTAATTGCACAACCCTTTCTTGGTTTAACACGAAACTGCCTTCAGCCTGCTGCCTATGAGGAGGAGCATTATTTACAACTTTCTCTGTGTACCTAACTACATTGTAAAAATCGTTTTTGTCCGGGGGACTTCATTTTGAGATACAGTGATACTAACAGAGTTGCTGATCTCATGGAATCCCAGATGAATGTGAGTTACACCCGTCTCTGTTTACAGCCACTTGCGTTTCATGGTCTTGGTTGTGCTCTCCAGGGGCCTGTGCACAGTAGGCACCTGCAGAAGTTGTTGGGACTGTCTCCAAATAAACTTGTATTTCACTATTTGTAGAATAGGGCCTTAACTTGCAAACCATTTTCTTAGAACGCAGAATCAGCTTAGGCAGCATAATGCATTGGTTACACGTGCCTTTGGGAGTACTTCAACCTCCTAGTGATGGCCACAGCCTTGTATATAGAAACACGTGGAAATTTCTTCTAAGAATGTAAATATTCCTAGCTGTAACTAAACCGATTCTTACACTTTTCTATGTATAGAAAAATGCTTGTTCTTTGTAAAATTCTGAATAAAATCGTATCAGGAATTCTCTTTAAAATGAAGTATTCTCATATTTTTTGCATCATGTTTTAAGGTGTTACTTGTATAACAGAGCGGCCTCATTTGTTACAGCCCGTAGGCACTACCACAGGACCAATGTTGCCACACATATTTAGGAATGGCACATCACTGAGGGACTGCAAGAAATTTCTCTACAGCACTACTGACATGTTTGTAGCAGTGGGTGTGGGAGGTGTTTGCCTCTCAAACAGTGCTGCTGGGTTTCTGTGGGCTCCCTCCCACGAGCCACACGAAGCTACGAGCTCGGAGAGGAGCAGGAGCACCACCAGTAGGGTTCAACATTAGGTGGTGTAAGAAACAGTTCAGGGACCCTGCCTGTCAGTGCCTGGTTTTCCTCTTCAATGCTCAGTGTTTGGCCTGTCTCATGCATGCAGGTTTGGTGTCTGTGCAAAAAATAATAATTAAAAAATTTTATCTTGTGAAGAAATAGCTCCTCTGAGTCCAGCTCCATGAATGATCTTTAAAACCTGGGGCACCTCAGTTCTTCAGTGCTATGCGGGTTGTAGAGAAGGGCATCCGCAGCTGTAGGGAGGCAGTTTTTCTGCCCCACTGACACCGTACACCTTTGGCCTCTTACTCTACCAGGCCTTACCTCACCTCCATCACTCACCTCTTTGCCTGCCTCCTGAGAAACCAGGCAGTTCAACTGCACCTGCTGCTAGCTCCTAAACTCACGCTACCAAGGCACGTAATAGGAGTGGTGAGAAGGAAATGCCCAAGAACAGCAGGTAACTGATTAAATTCCTAAAGAAAAGAGCTTTACAGCTTGCAGTCATTAACATGCCATAGTGGGAATGTGCAGAGGGCTGCAGCAGGACTGCCGAGGAGGAGCAGGGCCGTGCTGGTGTCTCTGCGAAGCCCCAGCCCAGCTCTCCTGCCCTTGGCTGTTGGCATGGGGAAGCTCCATCGGGCCAGCTCCCAGGTAAAGTGAGGCTTCTCAAAGCATCAGATTGTGAGCAGCTGGCTGGTTCTTTGACCACGGGATGAACCAAGTCCGTTTCTTTTCGATTTATTCCTTACTTGTCCTTACCCATCAGCAATCTTACGGCTCCCATTAGCATCTCCCAAACCGAGGTCATACACCTGCCCCTTACAGTGGCAGAGGGGCTGCGGGCTCCTACCCACAGGGTGGTCCTGAGGGGGGGGATCCGAGGGGTCTGCCGGCTGTGCTGCGGGGCTCCGGGCGGCTGGGAAGAAGCCGGCTCGCCTCGGGGCTGCCCCTGCCCGGCGGCTCTCGGAGGGGGGGCGGCAGCCGGGGCCGCTCCTCCTCCGCGGCCCGGGAGCGATCGGCGACGGCAGCGAGGCGAAGGGAAAGCGAAAGGTGAAGGGAAAGCGAAAGCGCAGCGCGGGGCACTGCGGAGCGGGACCCACGGACACCACCCGCAGCATCCCCGCAGAGGTCCCGCAGGTAAGGGGCTCCTCTCGCCGGCCCGGGGCTGGGGGGGACTGGGAAGATTCTGGGGGGGACTGGGGAGGAGGCTGGGGGTGCTCCGGAAGGGCTGCGGGGAGCGGGCGGCAGCGCCAGGGGTCCGCAGCCTACCCCGGGCGGGCAGGGGGAGAGGAAGGGAGAAATAGCGGCGTGGTGGGGAAATAACGGCGGGGTCGTGAGGAGTAAGGGCAAGGTGGGGAAATAACGGCGGGGGTGGGAGAAGCAACGGCGGGGCTGGGGCAGCCCCCGGCTGCAGCCCCCTGCAGCCCCCAGCCCGGCCGCCTCGTGCCCCTGCAGGGCCCCGTTCTCGGGTTGCCGGGGGGGTTCCAGCTCTGCCAGCCCTGGTTGGAGCTGGGGTTTTTCCTCCCTGGGTGCCTGCTTGGTTCTTGTTGCTGTGCTTGGTGCGGGGCTCCAGCCAAGGGGGAGGCGAGGAGGCTGGCTTAGGGACCAGCCCAGCTCTGGTGGCCTTTCCTCGGAGCAGCGCAGCCCCCCGCTGCACTCTGCTCTGGGCAAGGAATTAGCCCAGAACCCAAGGAATTAGCTTCCAGTTTGGGAAGGGAGAGCGGATTCTGGAAAGATCTGTTGCCTGAATATAAGCTGATTTAAACAGGTTATAATGAGCCAAAAGCTAAATTTCCCTCTGTTCTACGTCAGGTCAAGCATTACTTGTGGCTCTGGTAAACACCGCTGGGGTGCAAACAGGATCCCCCAGAGGCTGATGTTGCCAGAGCTGACAGCCCAGAGCTTTACCCTTACCTTTGGCAGATGAAATTCAGCTTGTTCCTCGGGCGAGAGCTGTGCTCTCTGCCCACTCTCCCTCTGGGAACAGAGCCCTCCCCAGCTCGGGCTGCTTGGGCCCGAAAGTGGATGCTGCAGCTGGGAAGAAAACCCCCATCCAGCAAACAGGCAAGAGCCTGTTTGGGAAACGCGGTCTGTATTTGGCGAATATTCACATGTATCATTCAGACCATGTGGTTGCATCTACTTCTTGGGGTTTTCTGCTACCCTGAGAGCCCCTTGTGCTGTGGTGGGGCAGAGCCGTTGGAGCTCGGCTGTGGGACACAGCACCACTAACGGTGCTGGCAGCAGGGGCAGGGATGCTCTGCAGGAGTGCCTGGAGCAGCACCAGAGCTCGCAGAGAGCTGAGGTTTGGATATACAAAGCGCTTGTTGATGTCATCTGAAAATTAAGTGAAAATTAGGATGGGCACTAAAAAGGCAGTGTGATTTTCACTGCTTTTTGCCTCAGCTCAAGAAACAAGACTTCGAAGCAGGCTCTGGGCTGCACAATGAGTGAGTGTTCTGGTAAGGAGTAGCTCAGAAGAGCTGCTGAGATAAGTTTTGACTTCAGAGCGGGATTTTAAGTGTGCTTGGGGAGTGCCAAGCTTAGGGCTGCCACCTGAATAATGCTGAGAAAAAGAAATAGCAAGTGGGCAGTCTTCAACTTGTACAGGAAGGAGACATGGTACAATGGAGGTGTACTTGTGTTACTGGGGTGATTATGTGAGTTTGGGGATTTCGGTTTTCAGAGCCTCAGGCACGTCGGTTTTCAGGCAGAGCATTTTCAGGCAGAGCACTCGTGCCCCAGCACCAAAACGCTGCTTGAGCCCATTGCGATTCTGGAGCTAAGGCTACAAATTCATCACTGGGAATACTGCCCGGGCTTTGTCAGAACTAAATGCTGGATGAATTTGGCCCACGAGCTCTTGCTCAAGTTATTGGGCCCTGGAAACCAGCACCAGTCTGTGCTGCAGAGGGGCCGGTGGCTCTGCGCTGTGCTGTCACAGCATTTGTGCAATAACAACGGTTTCATCGGTGCTTTTAGGAGCACGCTCTGCATGGCTGGAGGCAGAGGCAAAGCGCACCAGGTGGATGTGGCACTGTGGGGACAAAAGGGGGCTGCCTTGGTCTCCCGAAGTGTCCCAGTGTCGGAGCCCTCAGCGCAGATGCTTGTCTTATCTTCTGCTTTCTGCTCTGCACACAAGCCACAGGCCAGGCAGCTTCTGTGATTAACGTGCTGCTGCAAAGCAAATTCTCCAGCATTCGTGCTAATACAACCCCAAAATGAAACGTGCTGTTTCCGCTTTTAGCACCAAGCGGAAAGCTGTGTAGATTTTATAGGTAACAATGGATGGCTTACTAAAAAAAAAACCTCTCAAAGCAGAAATGTTCGTCTGAGAAGGTAGCTGCTGGAACAGCAGCAAAGCTGGCGTGTTTGGGGCATGGTCAGTCCCGTCAGCACCACGCGAGCCGTCAAAATCAGTTGCTCACACCCAGCATCCCTGCTGAGCATTTCTTGTGTGGCCGCTGGCTGCCGGAGCGGGGAGCAGAAATGAGGCAAGGCCATGGGAGGGGATGGGGATTGTTCTGCATAAAATTGGCTGAGCCTTTCTTGACCTTAAAGGGAGCCTAAAATAACCAGTTTTAATCTGAGCCAGGCTCACCCCAAACTGCATGGGTGGAGGAAAGGGGTGGCCAAGCCCTGCCCTTGGACGTGTGGGGGCACTGGGTTGTGTTCTCTGCACCCCAGCTCTGTCCCCACCGCTCCCCCAGCGGGTGGCTGAATCCTCAGATGAATTTCCCTCAGGGCTGAGACTCGGTGGCAACGACAAGCCACGAGGCTGGGGCTGCAGGAGGGGAAGCCCAGGGCTGGTGGCGGCGAGCTGCGCCTTCCCCCGGGGACTGCAGAGGGCGGTGGCACCCACGAGAAGCGCGGGTGGCCCCGGGTGCAGCTCCCGGAGGGCTGGGAGCCGGCATGGGCAGCAGCAGGGCTCGAACGATTTTGTGGAACAAGAGAAATGCAGAGTCCTTCCCCCCTCCTGGGAGAAGATCAGCAGCTCCGAGAGGTCTTGCAGGAGGACCTCGGGCTGAGGGTAGGGGGCTGCTGGTCCTACCCACGCTGTTGGGTGCAGCTGTCAGGAAGACTTGAACCTCTGGGCTTAGTTTTACCAGCCTGGGACCAAACTGTTGTGCCAGAACTTTGCCTTTACCACTCGGAGAAGTGCGTGGTTCCTTTCAGTCTCTTTTCCTTTCTTATCTTCTTTCCCTTGCATGCTGGAAGCATAGCTTGCAGTTGTCTGTCCTCAACAGAATGTTTCTCTGTTCTTATTTAATCCCAATAGTGGCTGCACACAATAGCCACGCTGTTTGGCAGGCACAAGGGAGTGCGTGCAAGGCCTCCGTGAGCCAGCTTGTGCCCACAATGACTTTCCTTCCCTTGGAGCCCAGATCTCCAGCAGCCAGCCCTGGTTCAGGAAGCCTGGGCATGGCTCAGTTTTGTTTCTGCCCATTTCTTTGCCCTGGAAGCCAAAGCCAGCCTCCAGCAGAGGCTTTGAGCTTTCCCATGGAGCCCCATCTCCCAGTGGTGCTAGGGCCCTGTACAAAAGCCGCTGCATTTGCAGCCGTGCTGAGTTTTTTACCAGGGCAAGAGGTCAGGTTCAGCTCTATGGTGTGACAACAACGAGCCTGTACATGGCCTGCAGTACGGCTGCAGAGAAAGGTGTACCAAAGCATGAAAACCACAGCTGCCCTAGGGTCTGTGCCCCCCTGGGACCCATCGTGTGTGCCAGGGAGCTGTGTGGGGCTTTGTTCCCTCTAGGGTGAGGTGTGATGGCCTGCTCAGCATCTCTGGTAAGTCAGGAGCCTCAGCCTCCTGTTTGTCACAACTTGTTCTCGTGCTGACACCCATCCCACCCTTTCCTGTCTCATCTTGAGCTGCTGCAGGGGAAGGCAGGCTGCCGCGGCAGCCACACTTATCGCTGCGCAGCAGCTGTGGAGCCCTGCCAAATACAGCCCCATCCTGCAGAATGCTCAGTTGCATTAGCTGAAAAAAAAAGCAAATAACTTTTTAAAGATGCTGAAGTCTTTTCAATATAGCCACTGTGAGGCACGGTGGAGAACTCGATGAGCTCCGCCAGCCAGGATGCAGCGGGGGACCTGGGCTGGGATTGCAGAAGGAGGTGGAAAGGGTTGGGACTGGGGGAGGAAGCTGAGGTGAATCTGACCAAAGGGAAGGACAAGGGGGATTCCAAAAGCTGTATCCCTCATCAGCCCTAGCTGAGGTTGCCCCTGGCAGTCCCTGGGGAAGGTTTCACAAGGTGCTGGGCCCTGCTCAGCATCTCCTGAACAAGACCAGCCTCTGCTGGCAGTGAGAAGGGTGAGATGGCTTGTTTTAAGTGAACCCTGCTTAGGGAGGCTTTGTGCTAGTTACACGACACAAATGGCGTTCATCTGGTACAGTTATTTCACCAGTGGTTAGCCTGACTGCCTGCTGTCTGTGACACCTTGCTTTCCCTCAGGAAATGAGCGGACGAGGCCTGCAGAAGGACGCCTGCAGAACCAGTCGTGCCACTCATTACAGGAAAAGGCTCCTCTGAAATGCAATTCAGGTGTCACAGTGCTGCCTGAATACCAACTGCCTCCTCTTAGCTGGATGCAGCTCGGCGGCTTTGTCTGGTGGTTGGCTTCCTGCACATCACACCCTTCACCTCAGCCTCACCCGCTGCCAGCGTGTGCGGGATGGGGAGGTCCTGGGGGAAAAAAAACTCTGAGCCCGTGCTTTCTTCTGTCCCTTTCCCTGATAAAAAGGACAGGCAGGACTTGCCTTTAGGAAGCACAAAACTGGTTTTAGCGCGTGTCAGTGTGTCTTATTAACTTGGCCTTAGCCTTCCCTGTGTGTCTGTGCCCAGAGGCAGCGCGGTGCTGTGGCAGCTTCCCTTGGTGCCACCAGCAGGTCCCGCAGGTAGCCTGGGTGGGAGCACGGCCCCATCTGCTCATCTCATTGTGATTTTTGTGTACGACAGGAGTTATTGAGTCATTCCTGTGGGGAGTGCAGCAATGCAATGCCACCGTGAGAGCGTATGTGAAAACGGAGTTTAGTTCTAGTCTGGAGAAAGTTGTTTTATCGGTCTCCGCTTGTGCTTCTGTCTGTCTGCCTAGACTTTTGGCTGGAGAGTTAATGATTTCCAGGGGGCAATAAAAGCTGATAGCTCCCAGACGGGGCTGTACAGCAGAAAGGTTGTGCTGCCAGCTGTTTGATGCCACCGGCACGCAGCGTGTCCTCAGGGGGGCTGCGCGGGGGGGCTCTGCTGTGTGCAGCCACAGCCCCTGCTCTGCCTCTGGAGCAGCCACGCTGCAGGTCCCCATCTGACCGTGCCATGCAGCACTGCTGTTTTGTTTAATAATAATTGTGCTTCTAGTGACCTGTTGTTATCTTACCCACCTGCTTGTTATGCACGTGCAGAGCTCCTACTTATCACGTGCATCTGCTTTTATCAGTGTGTTGTGCTTAGCTTGAAATCCTTTCTTTGTTGGTGTTTTGTAATGTGGCAGGACGCAGCAGGCTGCTCTGAGGTTAGTGATGATGGAGATGGCTGGGACTGATGAGGCTGAACTGATTTCATGCCCCTTCTGAGAGAAGGGTAGCTGCCAGCTACATAAAAGAAAACGGGCTGACAGTGTACTTTGACGTGCGTTATTTGCATGGATCAAAGTTCCCCGATGTTATCCTTTCCTGGTGACAGCCATGTCACCTCTACGCTTCTCAGCAGTGTAGGACAGTAGATGGACCAGCCCCGTTTGCACCCCATGCAGCATGACTGCTGCTGCTCCCAACCAGCGTTTAACTGAGCCATGGAGAAAGCCATATGCATTCGTGTAGAGATATAATGTGGCAGAGAGATATTACATAAAGATAAACGATTGTCTTATCCATTTGACCCTTGGAGTTCAGACCCATGAGAAGCTAGAGGGGGGTGATCATGGTTCATGGACAGGGCTTCCGGGCTGTGCCACTCCACCAACGCGCACACATTTTTGCATCCTGGTGGTTTTGCCTCCTTTTCCCTAAGGGAAGGGAACAGCCAAAAGCCTTCCAGGGAGGTCAGTAAATATGACAACTGTTCTATTTTGTAAGAGCTTTTCTGATACAATAAACAAGGCTATACAAAATAGCTGACACTTCACATGCAGCACTTGCATCATCTTCCTCTGAAGCACTGTGGTTAATAAAAGCATGGTGTGTGACGAGCCCGCGACAAGCATAAACATGGGAGGTCCCTCCGTGCATAAAGATGCTCTGAAAGACTGTTCTATCTCTTAAAGATCTTTAATTTATATCACACCTACAGTGCAAATAAAACTAGCTCACAGGCACGGAGAAGCGTGCATGCAGCTCGTGCACCCAGGCACTGCTCTCGCAGCACATGCGCCAGGCAGGATAAGGGAGCCGCTTTAGGGAATGCGTCTGCAAGTCCATCTGGTTACATGGAGGGCTAGAAGCTGGTCCAAAAATAAAATGCAGCCTATTTTAACAGTGCTGATGAGATATTCCCTTGCAGTGTTGCTCTGCAGCCGGCTGTGTGAATAGGTACCCTGCGGCTGTGACTGCTTTTGTGAGTTTGCACAGACGAAGTGCAGTGTGCTATAGGGAACTTGTGGCATTCCGTGGCTTTTTTTTCTCCCCTGCTTATCCTTGATTATACACCAGTGAAAAGAAAGCTATTTTTTTCCCCTGAATGATGGATCAGTGGAGTTGTCTCAAATCACCCGTGTTCCCATGCCCTGCCTGGCTGAAGCCTGCAGAGGGGAGCAGGGAGGGCAGACATCAGAGCTGCTGGGTTAACAAACAGTTTGTGCAGTCTGCCCTGGCTGTTTACATATGCAACTGGTGAAGATGAGAGTCAAAGTATAGATTTATGAGCTGCACCAGGTTTTCTGCTGTCAGCAACACAATCTATAAGTATTTCCTTTATATTGATTTCCTTGTACAGAGAGAAATTGCCCACGTCCCATGGCACAGATCCCTCGCGTGCCGTGCGCGCAAGGAGTGGCCGCTGTTCGGTATCGCAGCGTCACGACTGCTATTTTAAGGCACTGATGCCCCAGGTGAGCACCTCAGCTGGGAAACTCCTTCTTTTGATACAAGGCTTTGAGCAGCAAGCCCTCCCTTTCCTCTGTTTGAGCTGCTCCAGCTCCCGGTTGGGGGTAGCCCAAAGGAGATGGAGCAAAGTCTGGGGCTTTGCCTCTGCCTTCAGCAGCATCACAGCTCTCTGCAGCTTCCTCCAAACAGCATGCTCATAAAACCCTTGAGCTTTCTGACTTTCCTCATTCATTTTAGAGAAAGAATTCACTCAGTTCTTGTCATTCTGCTAAGAAAATTGTTTGAATTTTTGCCACTTACCCCATGTTACATGAAGTTTTGAGCTCTGCCCTGGGTTCAGCATTCAAATGCATGAACCAGAGCAAAACCAGAGTCGCAGGCCTGTGACCTTGATCACAAGAATCACGTCACTGGCTCAGTTTTTGTTTGGTATGTTTGGAGAAGAATGCAGAATGCTGTCTTCTAGCCAATGTACACATAAATTTAATGGAGACAGTTTAAAAAAAAAAAAAAAAAAAAAAAAAAAAAAAAGACATCTACTTGCTGGAGTATGCCTGCCCCACTAATTTATCTTGCCTGTTCTCCTTTGTTTAGAACCAAGTGTACACATGGATCAAGGGTCAAAACCCAGCCTGAATGAATGTTCCATGAGATGATTTTTATATATTATATTTAGCAGACCTCATTGATAACGTCTGTCCTTTCACAATGGAAACATGGGGCGGGGGGCAGGAGGGAAGCAAGTTCTGAGGACTAACTATTGTTTTATTTAAGTAATACGGCTGGAGTATGGATAAGCTTTTGGCTTCAGGGTCCTGTCCCTAGCTGCTGGCCGCATGCCCTGCTGGAGAAGTCCTGGTGCTGGGTGTCCTTGGTGCCTGTGCTGCAGGCGCTGAGTGCGGCCGTGGGGCAGGACCAGCTGGGTGCTGCCATTGAGGCCGGGAACATTGCTGTGTTTGGCCCTGAGCAGGAAGGGTTGCAGCTTCCAGGCGACTCTTTTTGTTTGTTAGGGCTTGTCATGTTGACAAGCCTGATTTGGACAGGTATTTGTGAGTGTCTGGTTTCCTCTTGGCTCTGAACGGGCTGCGCAGCCCAGACAGCGCTGGAGGCTGATTGATGTGAGCAGGAACTTTCCTTTGTTGTTGATAGGGGACAGAAACCCTGCTAAGGAGGAAAGAAAAAAAAAAAAAAAAAAAAAAAAAAAAAAAAAAGGATTAAACAGTTTTCTGTATTGGCTTTGACATTGATTTCCGAGGCTGATGGGTGGCTCTGAGGCATGGAGCCCTGCCCAGAGGCTGCCCCTGCTCTGCTGCCCGCTCCCATCAGCCGCTCATTATCACCGCGGTATCTCGAGGCGTGCAACCAAATCCTGTTTGATGCCTGTAGGGGTGACTTAGAAGGCACAGAAACACGGCACAAAGCAAACGAGCAGTAGCTCGCTGTGAGCTGGCTGGCAGGAGGTGTCGGTGCGTGGCCGCACGGCTGCCAGCGCGGTGCTCCTGCCTCCGCACCAGCTCTGCTGGGACACAAACCCCGAGCCAAGAAGCGGCCACCAGCCAGCCTGCGGGTAAACCATGTGATTGGAAGGAACAACCCCGAGTGCGACGATCCCGGCCTTCCTGCAGGGTTCCTGCAGGGTTCCTGCAGCAGGGTGCAGGAGAGGCACGCGGGGAGGCGGCGGCGTGAACCTTGGACCGCTGGGACCAGCAGATCGCTTCCCGTAAATCACGCCAGAGCAGCTCAGGCACGCAGGCTGAGTGGAAAACAGGCTGACAGGGGCTGTTCAGGGCTGGTTTGGATAAAGGTGAATAATCCCGAGCTGCCCGTGTGCGTGGGTGCCCGTGCATCTTGTCTGGAGAAAGCTGGCAAAGCAGAAATAGTTTGGTGCTTTTACAGAAAGCTGCTACAGCTTTTAACTGGCTGAAAATTGGAGCCTTTGCTGAGGGAAATTGCTTGTACGCATTGTTTGCTTTCCAAGAAAACTGTTTTATCAAAACTCAGTTTTCTGCTTAAAAAAAATTAAAAAATAAATAAATAAATAAAAAGTTTTGGCCAGCCCTCATGCTTGCACAAGAAGGCATCGGGCACAGGGCTCCTTAACCAATTAATTGCAGCCCAACAGCAGCAGGAATTTTGACTGCCAGGCTGTGTGCACAGAAGACTGCTCCAATTTCTCAATATCGTAAAATGCACCCATAAGTAATTTGAACCACCTCACTAAATTAATCCTGCTCTACAGCATAATAAGTTGTTAATGGAGACATTTGTTTTGATTATGACTATTTAATAAATCCTGCTAGTGCTTGGTTTGTGGAGTTGTGCTGCAGCCAGTATTTGCTAGACTTATTTATACAATTTTGCTTTGTTTTATTCTTACCATTTTAACCCTGTCACAACCCTTCCTGCTGCCTTGTGGAGCATCTCATCTTGTCCCAGACTCCAGCAGTAGGAAGAAGTAGCCTAATTGGGCAGTGAGGTTAAAATGAAGGCTTCCCACTACGTAACTCATTGCACCACGCCAGCTCTGATAAGGAATGTCTAGCTGGGACACATCCAGAGGTACAGAGCTGTAGCTTTTTGCCTTTCCCCATGTGTTTCCCAAGCCCTTTGCGCCTCTGGTTGGGTGGTTGTTTTACAGCCACGCTGTGAACGTTACGAGGAGCATTGCCTGCTAAGGAGCCTGCAGGTAACATCCGTGCCCCAGCACATCATTCCCAGGGGTACTACCTGCTCTGGAGTACTTGCAGCGTTTTATGGCTTCATATCTTTAATCCTTTTCATCTGAAGTTCTCAGATTGCCCCATAAACACTGCTGAGTGTTTTAGTACAGACCTATGGACTGGGAAAACGTCCGTGTTTCTGGTTTATAGATCATGACAGTACAGAATAGGGAGGAAAAGCGAGTCGATTTCCTGGCTCTGCTTAGCCCCGAGCACTACATCACGCTTCCTGTTTGTGCGGAGCGGTTCCCCGGCTGACCTCCGCGCTGTTGGTTCATGTGATGTAGGTGAATGTGAATGAAATTACCCAGGAGCTACTTAGCTACGTGTTCTGGAGGCCTCGCTTTTCCCAAGGTCTTTTGTTTTGCTTTGCTCTTCACTTAATGGCTAGACCGAGCCAAGCCTTGGCTGGGGCAATGAGGGGATGTTTGGGCATTTAGAGCTGGCGTGGGTGGGAGCTGGTGCTGAGCACGGAGTCCTGTGCAGGAGCTGCTGCAGTCAGCCTGTGCTGTCACGCATGGGGACATCATGCCTGCTACAGCCATAAGAAGTAGTAAGGAAAGCTCCAAAGAAGTGGGAAAGCAGCCCAGTGTGTGGGATTGGGCCCATATGGCAAACTATTACAAATAAGAACGAGTGCAGTGAAACTAGCTGAGGCTTACTGCTTTTCTAACCCGCTCACCTGCCGGCACGTGTAATCCTTGCGGGCAGAGCCGAGGCACGTTGCTGTGGTTAATTCTCTCTGTGTGTGCCATGTCCTATTCTAATTAATTGTTCTCGAGTAATTTCCTTTGGATTGTCTCCTGCTTTGCTTCTAAGCCATGCAGAGCACAGCGGGGCTGCTCTCGGTGGGCAGGAGCCGTGCCCTGGGGCTGTGAGCTGGGTGCTCAGCTCCTGCTGGCCCAAGCCATGCTCCCACTGGAAACACCAAATTTAGTCGTTGGGCTGACTCCTAAGAAACTCCAGCAAGCGCTGATGTCGGGGGGAAATTAGGTAATAAGGGAAGGAGGCGGGTTTTACTCCAGCTGGCGCACAACCAGCCAAGGGGGGGTCCACAGGAGAGCGTGGCACAGTCTGAATTTGCAGCAGACGCACTGAGATTAAAAGCAAAAGAAACTGAAAATGTGAGTCAGCAGCTGACCCTGTGGAAAGCTGACTGGGGCATTTCTTGTGGCCGCTCAGCACCCGCAGCCCTGTGCCTGCACTGTGCCACCAGGTGCTGTGAGGGGACGGCCCCGAGGGCGAGCATCCGTGCCAGTTTCCACATCTCAGCTCTTCATAGTGTTGTTGTATGAGTAAGGCCATTTTTAATATTGGCGTCTGCAGCAGCACGATTTCTTGGCCATGTTGTTTGCATGGGAAGAACGAAGGGGCAGGATTGCCCCACCATGGGGGTGCGCAGCGTCACGCTGGACTGGGGGAGCCGTGGCTCAGGCCCCGGCTGCTCACTGGTTTCGGTGTCCACAAACTGGGAAGCGCTGGGTTTGGGGCTCAGCGGCTCGGAGCGGTGCACGTCCAAAAAGAGCAGGGTGCTGTGCAGCTGGCAAAGGGACTGGTGTGTGTAGGAAATGTGTTGCAGGATCAGCTGTGATTTAGGCTCTCGGGGTGATCCTAAAAAGCAAAAGCCCCATCTGCATCTCTGGAAACTGCTGCTGGATGAGCACAGTGCTGCTCTGGGCGAGGTGGGGGCTTCCTGGGTGCTTTTCTAGAGCTAAAAGACAAGGATGCAAACTGAGCTGCTCCTCCTCGGGAATCCCCAGTCCATCCCGCATGTCTCTGGGAGTGTGAGGCGATTTTAAAGCTTTTGGGTGATTTTGCTGTGAGAAAGCTCATTGCACATACCTGCCACAGGAACAGGAAGCTCTTACAGTAACATTTGCATGGTTAAAAAAATAAAATATCGAAGAAGTCAAACAAGCAAAGCAGTAATTGAAAAAGGGAAGAAAAACCCTTGAATATGTAGAGTATGTATCATGTTCACCCGCGTTTGATGTTCTGAGCATTTGGACGTGGCTGCTTCCACGCCAGGGCTGTGCTGGCCCTCCTCCCTCCCACTGCATGTTTATTAATAACCCCTTATCTCCGACTGCGGGGCAGGGCCGTGGCAGCCTGCTCCTAGCGTTTTATTAATGTGAGGGAATAAAATTAAAGAGGCAAATCCTCTGTTGTAAACTGGCATTTGTAAACTCTAGTATCTGGGCTCACCTGACTGCATCTAAGACAGGACCTCGTGTATGTGGGTGCAGGTTTAGGACCCGCAGAGTGGCCGTCTGCAGGCTGTAGGATGCTGTGGGGTGGGTGCACACACGATTGTCACCCACCCCTGTGCTGGTGTCACCTCCTCCCTGTGCCCCTTGCTTCCAAGCAGGGAAATAGCCCTGGAAATCTTAGCCTTAGCAGCACACAGATTTAATTCTGGTGCAAAAAGGAAGAAGAGTAGCATCGCCTCGAATCCCCAGCATGTGGACATGGTGTGAAAGGTTCCTGGGATATTTGCTCTCGGTTCAGTGGGGAAGCAGCTGGATCCTGGTGCTTTTAGCTGCAAACGGGCTGGGTCTGCCCTACAGGGCGTATTTTGGATGGGCCTTCAGAGGATGAAGTAGCCATCCCCAGTTCTACCCTCCCTGCTAGCTGGCTGCCTTCATAAAAACTGCTGCGACTGGGCCGGGCAGATAGGCTGCGTGCCAAAACACAGTGCCTTTTGGTTGACCCAGGAGTAGCAAAACTGTTGGGCTTGGTGCGGAAAGAGATCTGCTCGGAGGAAGTTACGAAAAATCACACGAATGTGCACAGCAGAGCTGAAAATAGCCACAGCACGGCACGGCACAGCACGGTGGTGTGATGCAGAGTGGCGCGGGGTCCGGGGGGGCTGCGGCTGCTGGCGGCCGAGGAGCAGCCACATCGCATGGCGAGGCCTCGCTCTGCCTCGAGGATGTTGCATGTTCTAGCATCTGGCAAGGCTGAAGGTTGGCCTGAGTTTATCAGCTCATTTTCAGATGGGCTTGGAAGCTATTTGCATGAACTTGGAGAGAAAAAAAAAAAAAAATACACATAAGCGAACGAAACATAATCTCCGCAGGAAATTTTGACATAATTATGATTCAGCTTGTTAATATTAGCTGTATTACATAAGTGTAGGTCAGATGGATTGTCTTCTGAGAATGTGGTCTAGCTAAGGATGCTAATGGTAGAAAGGTGGTTAAGGAGGTGCAAAAATGGCTTATCAGCCTCATGGCCTGGTGGGTCAGGTGGATGCATATGACAGGCCGAACAGATCAAACTTTTTACCTAATTTTAACAATCGTGTTTGATTATGTTTTCTCAACTCAACTGAAAAAAATATATATTTTATATTTATATGGGTTGTTTCAAGCAAAATTCAAATTTCTCATGGGAAATTCCACTTCCATTGTTTTTAGGGGGAGAAAAAAAAAATGAGCAAAGCATTGTGAGAAATTTCCAACTGACTCAGATTCCAGCCAACATTTGTTTTGCTCAAGGCAAAAGCGGCTCTGCATGCTGGGGTGTTTGTTTTCACCTTGTTTCGTGGTGTCACGGGGCAATCCCTGCATGCCCACAGGCTGTGTTGGCTGGGCCGAAGGGCAAGGGCATCCGGCCGGGACATGTCTCACCCTGCCCTGGCTCTGGCAGCTGTTGGGAGCCCAAAGTGACACCACTTTATTCCATTAGCTACATAGACCAGCAGAGCTGCCACCAGACAGTGCTGCTGCAGGGGGGAATTCAGACTAAACACAGCCCTGAGCCCTGCAAATAGCATGCAGGTGCAGCTGCCTTTCCAGGAAGGGTCAGGAGTCGTTCCCAGGACGTGTTTGTGGCCAAGCTTCTCCCAGGGCTTGCCCTGGAGAGCACATCAGCTGCTCCCACTTTTCTATTTTTATCTGTGCCTTTTGATAATGACAAAGCAACACCTAAAACTAGCAGTAATTAAGCAGTCATCCATCTATCTATCTGTATAAGATTCATAAAATGTTTATATGAATTATTATGTGCATGTATAATTCATATAATGTTTATATATAATTCACATGTGGATATATGTGAGGCTGCTCGCCTCGTGACCAGGGAAAGCTGCTGCCCGGTGCATCCGCCTCCGGCCCTGTAAGGCTGCGACGTGCGGGGCCACCCGCTGCTGAGCCCTCCCCAGGGAGCAGCTCACCTCCAGCAGGTGGACACGAGGCCTTTCGTCCCTGAACAGCTTGAGATGTGAAATGAGAATGCAGGTAACCCTGAAGTAGGGGACAATGCTATAGGTGCTGCTGAGAAAAGAGGTCTTGGAAAAGGGATTGCTTTTTTATGCCACTCGTCACAATTGTTATTCCAACATCACCGACTTGAGGCTTTGCAGGAGTTTATGCTTTATTTTTCCAGTATAATTCGGCCTGGTTCCTCAGCCAGAGGGGTTCTCGCTCCCCTTCCTCGGTGGCTGTGCTGACTTGGTGCAGACATGGGCCCGTGCTCACAGCAGCCAGCGTGTGCACAGAGGGTGCCACGGCCCCACACTAATCCCTCTGCTCCAGCAAGACGGAGGATTTCCTCCTGCACTCTTCTCCCTGCTGCCTGGCCATGTGCTGGCACGTCACCCCAACGCAGAGAGCTCCCTTCCTTTCCTGGTCTGAGCACAGGGTCTCTCTTAAAAGCACCAGATTGCTGGGTATAAAAACTCAGTTTTCTTCCCTTTGGGTTCTTGTTAACAAATACTGCGCAAATGCTGTGTTAGCATGAAGCCTGATATCAAGAAGATGAGGAAAAAAAAGGGTGTGATTACTGGAGACGAGCAATTCACGTGCTCAGAGGCTGGTGTTAAGCAAGGACTGGTGTTTAGGGGTGTCACAGACACCCCTGCTCTGGGTCATTGCGTTTTGGATCAAGTCCCCACATACGCACGCTGTATTTATCAGCTGCTGGGCTTTTTCCAGTATGCTCCTCCAAAAGAGAAGGGTTGTCACGTATCATCAGATATCACTGAGCAAGTAAAGAAAAAATATATATTTATATATATTTAATGTGCAAAATAGCAGAACATAAAGACTTGGGGTGACTTATTGCTATAATTTGCAATATTTATTTTAAGCCTATTGATTTATTTGTTCAGCTTTATATTAGCATCTCAATAGCATGCTCCATCTGCCAGCTGTTCTTCAGAGTATGAATTTTCTGTCATGTTAGTGGGGAACTTCATGGCTTTGTACAATGCTGCTTAGACTTTTATCATAAATAAGTTGTATTTTCTAGTGGCCATCCATCATCACAGTACGTTTTATGAAAAAAAGAACAAACTTTTGGATGCAGATCTTCAGTTTTACTCATTGAGCACTGTTTTAATTACACAATAATTCTGATTTTCATCAGAAAAAAATTATTAGACCCATTTGTTTTTTATCCAGAGCAATATGGTTGTTTGCTTAGTTAGCAAGAAGTATCACAGTAACGCAGATTTATCTTCTTTTCTGTAAATCAGACCTCACACGCTGCTCAGTACACTGGGACCAAGCAGACCAACAAGGACTCGGAGGCTAAATGGACTTGTGTGAAAGATACTTGAGCCTTTTTACCATTTCTGAGGTGACCAAAAAAAAAAAAAAAAAGATAGAAAATGTCACACGGGGACCTTGTGTCCCATCCCCCTGCTCCCACCTCACCTTGATTTCTGGTACTTGCTGCTAGGTTTGGCTAAAAGGAGAAGTGAGAGGATGATATTTCTTATTTCTCTTTCTGACCGAGACCAGGAAACACAGAGAAGCATTTCTAATCCGAAGTCTCTTGTTTTTCAAACATTTAACTAGGTAAAGGGAAATTTGCTTTTTGAGCTGTGTAAAACACAGACATCCCAATACTTGGCTCACCCAAGGTACGAACTATTCGAAGGTTCCCCAGCCTTTCAGTGTTAGGGCAGCCAGTTGCCTGTGATGATTTTTGTCTTCCTACCTTTTATTATTATTATTATTATTTTTAAAAAAAAGTTCCATGAGATCATTGCTCTTTAGAAACAAATCCTTGCACTTCTAATGGGATGAAGCATGTGGGACGTGGGGCTTCCCAACAAAGGCAGCTGAGCTGGTGGCTGTGTTCTCTGTCCCGTGGCCCTGATGGAGGAACTCACAGTTCCCATCATTTTTCCAGAGTTCACTTTGCTGCACACTTCACGATAACCATTAACAGAGGGAAATTAAGTTTGTGAGCATTTTGGAACAGAGACAACTTCATGTGAAAGTTTCCATCTAATGATTGATTTAAAAAATACAAGGGATTGGGGAGGATTGAAAGTAAACAAAAATGTTTGTACAGATTGTCAGCTTTCCAGATAAATTGTTGGGGTTTCTTTGTGATTTAGGGAATGGGCGGTGGGTATGCTCTACTCCGGTACTTGACATAAGTCTTGGTCATGTTTATGAGCTGGGTGTGACTGTTCCTTGAGCTGGGCAGCCCATTAATAACAGGGTGCCAGGTGCATGCTCAAAGCCATGACCACAAACAAAGGGAGGTACTCCCTTACAGCAGGTACCCACTGAAATCCCTCAGGGGGAAATGATCGATCACACCAGAGTCCAAGAACAGTGTGGTGAGGAACCTAAGTCTGACTACAAGCCAGTCACTTTATCTTCTAAGCATGGAGGCTGGAAAAAAGCCTGTGTGAGAGCTTCAGGGACCGCTGTGAGCTGCACCCTCGCTGTTCCCCTGAGGAAGACCCCCAGCAGGGACGTGCGACATCTCTGCGACGTTCAGAGTCTCTGCATCAGATGAGAGCCACCTCGCTTGCCAAGTGCTGGCAGGACAGCTTGAGGTTTCCTTCGTGCGGGTGTCAAAGCCGAGGGCTTGCTGCAGTGCAGCCCGTGGGAAGGCGAGAAGCAACCAGCGGGGCTGCTGCCGTGCTGCAGCGGGGGCGAGATGGGGGCTGCGCACAGCTGCCCCCCCAGCTCCTGCCTCCCCTTGTGCACAGCTCACCCAGGTTTTATTGCTGCCATAGCCATGAACTGGGCTCCAGTACCTCCTGCTCTGCTTCCAACCGGCAGCAAGCCCTCCGCTACCTTCCCAGGGCTCTAGTCCATAGGGAAAGCACATCTGAAATGGTTAAAGCACCTAAAGATGGTGCTCCTGGGAGGGGAGGAATACAGGAAATTGTTTTTCATCATAGGTAAATGAGCTAGGCAGGTCGGAATGGGTATATTTGGGGGAAATGCAGTCCCGGTGTGGATCTCAGCAGGTGAAGGAATGAATGCACTTTGACAAAGAGGGAATATTTCTTATCAGCTGAACTGGAAATACGGTAACATTCAGTGTGTTAACGTTGCCCCTTTCCTTCACAGCGCTCAACACAGGGTTTATACCCAGAAGATAAAGGGGATGGATCCAGCCAGGATGAAGAGGCTGACTGCAGGGCCCAGCAGCTGCTCTGCATCCACAGCAACAAAAAGACCCTGCAGGGACAGGAGACATGGGGACAGTGGGTGGCCACAGCAAGTCCTCTGGATTGCCCCACACTTGGCTCAGGAGAGGTTCCCCTCCGTGGGGTGCTTTCTGTTCGGGACAGGTGAAGGCTGAGATCTTCCGTTCAGCATTTACCATGCATCCTGCAGCCAAACCGCTGTCCTCTGCATAAAGCTGCATAAAGCTGCTGGGAACCCACCCGGGGGTGTCTGGAGGTCCCCTCCTGAGACATGGATTCCCCGTTGACAAACCAAGCACATTGGCACCCAGCTGTGCTCAAATACTGAAGAAAGCCCTTTCCCACCTTACATCTCCTCACCGTCAGAGGTTTAACCCTGGCTCACCTGTTTGTCATTACCTGCTTTATCTTCCCTGAAGTTCCAACTCTGGCCCACCAAGACGATGACCAGAACACCTCAGGCTTTCCTCTCTGTGCACCAGGAGTGGAGTCCTGGCTGGCCATGAGACCCCCGTGCTGTACAAGCCCGGAAAACAGGTCCCGTTGGGGCAGAGGGGTCTCAGGCCAGCAGCCAGGGGGTAGCGATGTGTTCAAACCCCATGCTACTTCTCACCGCTCCTCCTGCATCTCCTGCAGTGCACCCAGGGGAGCAGAGGACCATCGGAGTGGGTGGCTGAGGCTTCCTTGCACTGCTGCCAAGGGCTACTGGACCCAGGCAGGGGTCTCAACACCTCTGGGTGCTACAGGGGTCGTTTCGAGGATGTGCTTTGTTTTCTGGCTTGAGAAAATGGCAATAACTGTCTGTGAGGGTGTCAGCTCTCACCCTTTCTCCTTGACATCTGGGAAATTGCTTTTGAAGTGCTTTAGATCCTAAATTGCTAGTGCAACGAATGTGTGTGTAGTATTTTAATAACATACTACACTGGATTTGTTGGACTTTTTCAGGGAGGAAAAAGATCTGCACCCATGGCTAGCCTTTCCTCCATCAAGGCAGTGGGTCCTCAGTTAATTGTCCTACTCCATATAAAGTTAAAATCAGATTTGTCATCTTAAAATACATCACTATCCAATAGTCAGGTAATATTTAGAAAATATTTGGTAAGTAACGTCTGCTGCACTGAAAATTAAATTAAGGGTGCTAAAAGGGAATTTAAAGAAAATGGGTTTTGATACAAATAAAGTCTTTGAAGATACCTACTTGGCAGGATGCATTTCTCCTCTATACATCTAACTTGTTTGTGTATGTCCTTCTGCTCCAGTCAATGTGAACATCAAGCTGGAATGGAGCGAGGGCCAAATTTAAGATATGAAACTGGACGAGATTATATTTCGTACTGCATAAAATGCACCTCTGGAATTTTCAGTTCTTCTTTTCAGCAGCATTACAAGCACTTTATAAAGTGTCAGGGCTGATGAGCTTAAAAAAAAAAAAAAAAAAAAAAAAAAAAAAAAAAAGAGAAAAAAAAAAAAAAACACAACTTGTGGCTTTGGATATATTCATTTCAAGTTTGTGGTTAATCTTTCCCAAGCTGCTTAGAGGTGAACGCCAGTTCAGTCATCGCACTGCTTCTGCACCAGGCTTTGCTGCTGTTTCTAAATGTCTCTGATAAAAGGCTGTGAAAAATGGACCTGTGGTAAATTGCATCATCCTCGCTACAGGTTTTGAGATGGGGACAGAGCGCACAGGCTGTGTGGTGTCTGAGGGATGCCGACTCTGCTCTTGTGCTCCCTCTTACCCATCCCAACAGCCACCGAAATCCCAGCGGTATGGGGCCGACACAGTGCAGAGCCCAGCAAATCCTGCTGTGGGATAATTGCAAAATCCTGTTTCCAGCCAGCCTGTTCGCTTCCTTTACACCAGAAATCTTGTCTTAGCCAGGGACCGTGGGCACGCCAGATTTCTCTGCACAGACACCCAGCAGCTCCCAGAGTTTCAGCATTAACTGATGAGGCACCAGTTTCTTTAAAACCTTCTCATGGAAAAATAAATATAGCTTTTTTCTTCTCAAACTTTGAGAGGTTTTACTTCATACTCATTAAACTTCAGTGCCAAAAATCCAGAGTGGATTGAGGTGAGGCAGCTGATACGTGAGGACACAAACTGCAAATTGGTGCTGGAGAGATGCAAGAGCCTCTCTGTATGTGCCTTGGAGCAACGTAAATCGCTGTAAGCTGCAAGGGGAAGAAGTGGGGAGTCTCTGGTTTGGCAATTATGATAGGAATTAAACCAAAACCAGGGTTCCTTTGAGCACTGCCAGGGCTAGTGCCTGTTCACTCATTGCACATGAGTTGTTGCGGTGCTAGGAGGCCTTCTTATGCTTTATTTGTATGTAAATACAAGAAAACATATATAAACATTGCCCTGTACTTTACTTGGCTATTCTAAACAAACCCACACAACCACATAGTTTGAGGAAGGCAATCCAGGTGGTAAAACCATAGTACACATGGGTGTGCCTGCCATCAGCCTGCCACGCTGACGCTTCTTGCTCCTCTAGGTGTGTGTTCGCTTACTGCACCAAAAATAGTCTTCAAACGAAGCACAAGGGCAGATCCTATTCTTTTAAATATTTTTCTCCCCTGGGTAGAAAATAAGTCAGGTCTGTCTGCCAGCAGAACAGATAGGTTGCTTTCCATGTTGCTTTTTTTTTCTTTTTTTTCTTTTTTTCTTTTTTTCTTCTCTTTCATGAGGGAAAACGAGCCCTTACACCAAGCAGCACCCTTGGCAATCAGGCACCTGACTCTACTTTCCCTGGTTCCCACTCATTATAAAGCAAGAGCAACTGTGCATGAAAGGAAATGCATGGATGTGAAACCAGCTGAGAAACATCCCAGCCACTTCTCTTTTCCCATCAGTAGATGTTGCTTCAGTTCCCATTTCCTAACGCTGCCTTCGGGCCCTTGTCACCAGTTGCTTACAAGGGATTTCTGCCTTGGACCAAGGTATGATTTCACTGTTTTGAATGAAATTTTTGATATTTCTGTTGCATTTTGTCTTTAAATAGACATTATCATCCTTTCTACAAAATATTTCCCTTACTTCCCACCTCTGAAGGAGCTGACATTTGGGGTTGCAGTGAAGAGAGAGAGAAAAGCAGTTGGTGGTGCCACATGCAAGCTGACAGCTTGATGTTAATTCTCGCTCCTGCAACACTTGTGTTTTTTCTCTCTTAGGGCAGCATTGGCATCCTCACCTCTGTACAGAAGCCAGCACAATCCAACCCTGATTTTGCCAGGACCCTACTGCTTTAACATCAATATTAAATAAGGATTTGGTTGTTTCTGTGAGGCTTCGGGGGCTGGAGCTGCCACCCTAGCAGGGTGCTCAGGCACCCAGTGGTTCACCAGGGGAAATCAGCAGGGTATGTGCAGCCAGGAGTGGGGAGCTTTGGGAGCTGCCTCTGAGCCCCTGTCTGGCTCCCATGGCAGGGGCAAGGCAGCAGCAAGCCTGGCTCGAGCTGTCCCCAGCCTGCCCCAAACCCCGTGACCTTTGCAGCTATTATTTTAAGTCGCACGGAAAAGGAAATAGGAAGTAGAGCTGCTATAATGCATTTCTGTGCACTGCTGCGCTCTCCCATGCTCGGATGTGTTGCTGTTTACCTGGCAGGGTGCTTTCTGTGCCATTTACAGTTCCATGTTGCAGTGAGGCTCTGCAGCCCCTCAGCTGCTGTTTAACTTAGTGCTCACGATGCTCTGTGCTGTCATGGAGCACTTCATCCAGGGCAGCTCTCAGCGGCTGCTGCCTGCCAAGGCTTTGCTGTGATATTTTTTTGGCAAGAGGGTCACCCAAAAGCAGGGCTGGTGCTGCAAAGCCCTGCCTGCAGCAGTGCCTCAGGCTGTGGGGGGGCTGCCCTGGTCCTCTTTGCTGCAGGGACCCCCCATGCCTACCAGAATTTGTGTTGTCTCTTACCTGAGGATGGAAGGGGTCCAGAGAAAACAGGGGCACAGTCCTGATGGTGGGGGTGGGCTGGGCTGCTACTGTCCTGGGGTTAGGGTGGAGACCCAAAGCTGATTTATTGGGAAATAAGGACAGGTGAGCTACGGGCCTGGGTTTCAGTGACTGTTGTGGGGTTTCTAGTGGCTGTTTCAGAAATGTATCTCAGGATGTTTGCATCTCCTTGTTTGAACTGCATGTGGCTTAAATCTGCTCTGCTCACTCTTAATTCCACTTTCCCCGCAGACATCCAGTAACTAAACAGACACGGCTTTAATTGTTTCCATCCAGCGGTGCCGTGGGCTGTCATTGATCAGCATTAATCAAAGTGACTGAGGAGCTCTGGTGGGTGGCCAAAAAGAAGGGGAAGCATCCCTGAGATGCTGCCAGCACCCGCGCTCCAGCTCGCTGGGAAAGCTGCATCTTAAGGCAAAATGAAACTCTTGTTTCCTGTTCTTTTTTTTAATTCCTTCGTATACAGAGGCCACGCTCTTACTGGATCTAGGATTTCCTTTTCTATTTTTTCCCCTCAGTATTTCTGTAGGATTTTTTCCCTCTGTTTCCCTCTTCCCTCCAGGATGTCCTTCTTGCAGTTCTCTGGACAGGGGCAAGCCTGAGGGCAGGCGGTGGCCACCGTGGTGGGGAAGAAAACATCCCACGGTGCTGGAGACTGCAAGGGGGTCACTGACTTCAGCCGTACTGCGTGCCTCCTTCCAGCCCTCTCTGTTAGTTGTCCTCAGCTCCTATTCACTTCAATAACTAATGGAAAATTGTCTGCTGTAGTTATCCGAGCAATAATGTGCATTAAATATGGCACTTCGCACATTGTGTAGAAGCAATGTCTCTGCTGCAGCAGGCATTAGACTACATGCTGCAGCGAGGAGTGTGTGGAAGTGCTTTGACTGAAAGTGGTTTGGGCCAAATGGGCATTGCTGCTGCCACCTCCCTGAGCGATGCAGGGTGTTTTCAGTGACAGAATCACAAACAGCCACAAAGGAGGCACACTGATTTATGCATCGAGTACCAGGAAAGGCTCAAGTTCTGTTTGTCACTCAGCAGATGGTGACGGTTGCTCCAGTGTATGAAATATTTCATGCCTGACACCTCAGTTCAGGAAACAGTGGTTTGCTCAGCAGAGACGCAGGAGGCAGCAAGCTGTTATCAAGAGTAACATTAGCCCTTTCCTTCGTTTTCTCCATTTGCAGAGTTTGTTTTCGGGTGCAGAAGCTGCACTGGCTGGCTTGGAGGGCAGCGGCATGCCTGGGTGCTCACAATGGGGACACATCCCCGGGGCCAGGCTCCCCAGTGTTCAGTGGGGTTTTTGACACCGTAGCGAGTTCGTTTTCCTGCAGGGCTGGGCTGCTGCCCTGCGGCCCTGGGTCGCTGGGGTTCCTGTTCCTCAGACACAAGGTGCCTGAGGTTTGCCGAACCGCAGTGAGTTCATTGTGAAACTGCCACGGAGATGGCTCCTGCCGCCCCAGGTTGTTGTTCTGTGAGGCGGGCTGCAGCAAATCCCTTACCAAGAAGCCGGAGGTAGGCGGGTGCTGCCTGGGCAGGTGCCAATTGAGGCTTGGGCCCGGCTGTCCCACAGGCAGGACCACAGCCACTTCCCGGCAGCGTGGCATCCCCTCATCATAACGCCAAGGTCTGACATCCTGCAACTCTCCAGGCCCAACATCCCAGCATGAAATTAAATAGGCTGGAAGATGGGCATTGTCCTCCCTGTCCCTCCCATGGGCACGTGGAGAGGAGACCACGGTGGTGGCCACAGCACCCTCCCTGACAGCAGGCCTGCAGCAGCAGGGGATCCGCTGTTAGCCCTGTGTACAGTGGAGACGGGTATAATCTCAGTGGGCCCAAGCCTCTTAAAATCAATAGAATTTTTTCTTTTTTTTGAAAGATACCATTAAAACATCTCTGAAAGGGCAGTTGCAGTAATAGCACCTTAATTAAAGACACCACAAAGCTGAGATCTGCTCAGCCACAAGACGCATCTTAAAAACTGGTCCAAGAACCTATTTATCACTGTGGGGTTGTAAAAATCCTCTTATTTTATTTGATCATTGCTTTTAACTCCCTGCCTCGTGGAGCAAAACCCAGTCCAGCAGGCACAAGGGAATTGCAGGGAGCATGGGGAAGGTGCCACCTCAGCCATCCCCACTGAGCGCCCTGGGGCATTCTGCACCACCACTGGGGAGTCGGTGCAGGTCTGGGGAAAGTCCTGCTGTCCTCATACTTCGAGTAGTGTTTTGTAGGCAGCATCTGCAGGGCTTTTTCTATGTCTCAAGACTGTTGGTGTGAGCTTGACAGATGCAGATGATGATCAGTAGATGGACTATTGCCGCGTGAGGCCAGCGTAGTGCACACGCTGCTCTCTGCTTTCTTCAGCAATAAAGCTGGAGACAACAAAACTGTACCTGCCTGGACTTGGCTTCTCAGTTAATTTCCTCTGCCTGAAGACTGTTGGAAAACCTTTGTAGTATTTAGCTAATCACAGAACAAACCCCGTGAAACATTCTTGCAAAGCAGATATTAAACCTGGGCACATTCTGTGTTTATGCCTGTGGTTAGCATGGGTCTTGTTACCTAATCGCATGGCTTGCATATAGCTAATGTGTAATGCTTGTGCTGGATTCATTCTGAATCAGGGCCAGCATCCTCATGCTGTCTTCTGTGTTTCACTGCCCCGAGCTATCACAGCTAAGCCACCCCCTGATGTGAAAGGAGCAAAGCCTCCCTCCATCAGTTACTGTTCTGCTCCTCACAGGGAAATCTGCCACCAGACCACTCCCTTTCTTTTGTACTTTTAACCACTGCTCCATCTGCCTTTTCACTCCCAAACAGACAAAACACAGTAATTCCTTTTTTTCCAGTGACCAAGGAGGCAGAGTCATGTGAGACTTGCCAGGCTGAATTCCCCTGGCAGGTCCCCAGGAGCCGATAGCACATTTCAGCTTGCCGCAGCGCTTGGTGTCGTGGCCGCATGGCAGCCACGCAGTGTCGTGGCCTTTGAAGTGCAACAAACTACCAAGAGCCTTGTCTGAGGCGTGAAATTTCCCACACTGCAGTCAGCTGTTAGCTACCTGCTATCCTGCTGTAGCTGAGCGCTGCTCTTCTGGGCACCGGCAGAGCCCTTGGGTGCTACTTCGTGCACCCAGCACATCCTGCTGCCTCCCTGGCTCAGGAGCTGGGTGCTGCCTGCCAGAGAAGAGCTGCTGGAAGTTCTGGCTGTGCCACCAGCTCAGCCTTCTCCTCCCTGCTGTTTTTGGCAGCTGCAGAGGTGCCAGTGACCTGCTAGCGCCTGCACCATGTGGTCCATGAGGACATCTCATCCCCCAGCCACAGCCCTGGCACTCATTTTGCTGCAGCCACCAAGAGCAAAGCGCCAGCAGCTCCAGGAGGGGGAGGCTGTATCACAGTTTGTTTGCTTTCTGCAGGATTTCCCCCTATTCCTGGAAATCTCCTGACAACCATAGCCCAATGCCTGCCCCATCTGCACCATGCACTAGTCACAGGCTTGATCCTGACTTCATTTAACCACACCAGGAGGGAGGACTGACTGGCTTGTGCAGCGGCAGGCCCTGGAGGCTTGGATCACCCCAGTCCCAGCAGGGTGGGTGCGGAGGGCAGGTGAAAGAGAGTGGTCGCCTGCCCCTTGCCGCTCCCCAGCCTCACTGGCTGCATCCCCATGGCCACAGGTCCCTCCTGCCTCTTTCCGTGACGTGGCACTGCTTTCCACCTGTGTCAGCAGGGCAATTAGTGGAATGAGCACGCAATAACTGTCCTGCCCTGAATCCTTAATACTGTGGCCTGACATCTGCTGACACCCGGGCAGGGAGCTAACGCACCTGCCAGCAACAGGAGCAAACTCCTTCATGCTCGGAGCACCGAGAAAAACCTGGGGCTCAGCTGGGTGCAGGATGAGGGCTCAGGTTGTCAGGTGCTTTGTGAGGGGCACTCTCATCTCTTTCTAGGGAAGCTTTCCTCCTCTCCACGCTCCGTGACTGACCTTTTTATAGGCAACGCTTCACCCAAAGTGCTGGGAGAAGCCAGCCCTTCCCCAGCATGGTGTGGGACACGCTCCTCTTCCCCGAGGCCTGGAGCCAGCCCCCCAGGCTGGCCCTTGGCTCTGCCCATCACCCTGCCTCATGCTGCCCCTCCGATGTCCCCTCAGCAGCCCTGAGATCCTGTGTGCCAGGAGAGGGCTTATTTTGGTGGCAGGAAGGAGATGTTTGGTTACGGCTGCTCAGCCCTCGTGTCCTGCGGGCAGGCAGGACCCTGTGCTGTGTGAACAGACACGGGAAAGCAGAGCCCTGGGGAACAGGAGAGGAGAAGGATCCAGCACAGCAGCAGAGGAATAATGTTTCCAGGCTGACACACTTGGTTGCCAAATCAGCAGTAGTTTGCCTTTGCAGTACTAACAAATACTCTATTTTCTGCAGTAATAAATTCATACCTTTGGTCTGAAGTACAGCTATCCTTTGTAGGTGTGATATCATAAATCACGTGGTTAACTGGAAATGTGTCCAATTATCAGGATTCAATCAACTTGGCAAATAAAGCCGGAGCAGTAATTGCAGGCTCTGCTGCCTGTTGGGCAAAGCTCACGCACGCACGGTGCCACTGCGCCGGGTCACCGGAGGCAAAAGGCTGCTGGGCGCAGCGCAGCCCCGCACCTCTGCGAGGGTGCTGAGCAAAGTGCTGAGCAGAGGAGGAAGGTGTGCTCCCTGCTTATGGAAGGGCCATGTTGACAATTGGTTTGGACAAAGATCGGGAAAAAGCAGCAGCCCTTTATTTACAGGTCAAGGGTTTTCACTAGGAAAAAAAAGGCGACAAGGGGTATATAAAACCCTTGGCTCTGCAGCACTGGATCTCTGTAGGCAGTAGTGAAGGTGTTCTGCTGTCTGGATGCAGGATGCTGCAGCAGGAAAGTCTGTGTAGGGCTTCCCCAGTGTCAACCCGTGGGACTGCTTCTGCAACTGTTGTGTTATTTTCAGTTGGTTTGTTCCTGTCGACATCCAGGGTTCATAGCACAAGAAAGCCACTTGTCCTCCAAGCCATGAAAAAATATATTGCATTTTATTGTTTTGTCTACATTTGGCATGGAGTGAGCTTTCTGCAGCAAGATGCTCTCCTGCTACGTGGATTAATTCCCATCTGAATGTAGCTGTATTCTTATTAAACTTATTCTTTATCATGGAGTGTAGTGATAGGATAAGGAGTAATGTCTTTAAAATAAAAGAGGGTAGATTTAGATTAGATATAAGGAAGTCATTCTTTACTATGAGGGTGATGAGGAACTGGCACAGGCTGCCCAGAGAACCTGTGGCTGCCTCATCCCTGGAGGTGCCCAAGGCCAGGCTGGATGGGGCTGGGGGCAGCCTGGGCTGGTGGGAGCTGTCCCCGCCCATGGCAGGGGGTGGAATTAGATGGGCTTTAAGGTGCCTTCTGACCCAAATCTATGATTCTATGAATGGTGAAAACCAAACCTTATTCCAACACAGGAAAACCAGTCGGAGATTACTGAAAAGCTCATTTAGGATAGGCAAGTTAAAAAAAAACAACAACTGTCTAGGGCTTAAAACAATTTTAATTGAATGCCTTACCTGGGAGCATTACCTTAAGGAGCACATGATGTTCCTCTGGGTAAAAGCAGCCTAAATTGTCCCTGATTTGCACTGGGAGAAGAAATGTCACTCTGCAAACCACAGTGCCCTGGCGATGACAAAGGAGCTGGGTCTCACCAACTTACAGAGCTCCTGCCCCCGGGAGCATGACTCAGTTGGGATTTTCCCCTCCCCAGAAGTTCAAAACATCATCAACAACAAGCAAAACAAAAAAACAACGTCGGTCTTGGCAGCTCTTCACACAGTGAAGGGCCCGGACTGATAAATTCTGCCCAGTCATGGATGGGGCTCCACCAAGTCAAAAACACTTCGCCTTGGCAAAACACCGTGCGTGGCCAGCTCCGCGCTTGGCAGATGACCGGGGAAGTGCCTCCTGCATCCCGATAAAGAGACGCTTCACGTGCCCGCAGCTCCATGCTGTGAGGCAGCGGCTGCTGTTACTTCAGTCCTCAAATCTTGGTCAGCCCTTTAATCTGTGCCAGTGTGGGTGCTGCGCTCCTGTATCTGAGCATCACCATGCAAATCCTGTAATGCATGAATGGGCAAATTAGTCTGTTATTTTGGGCACTGTTTGCATCATAGAAAGTTTCCCTTCTCCCTCCCCAGTGGGTAACAAAGTTCCTGAGCCAGCCCCATTTCCTCTCATTGCACTGATGAGCACAGAAATTGCATTGCTCCCTGGGCACGTGGTGGCAGGAGCTGTGCCTTCTGTTGGCCTGGCATGAGGCTGGTCCACAGGGGCTGTCCCAGGCCATCCTGTCCCACCAGTCCAGGGGTACTGGGTCTGAGGACAGCCACAGTTTGGCACAGACTTCCCCCTGCAAGCCCCACAGCCGCTTGTCCGTGCCGGGCACTTGGAGCCATGGCAGAGCTGGCACTGCAGAAGGTTTTTGGTGTCTGTGTGCGTGTGTTTAAATCTGTGTGCCAAAAGGCTGCTGGTGGAGAGCTTCGGTGGGAACTGCAGCCAGTACAGCTTATTCCAAAGACAAGAAGAGCAGCCCTTTTCCAGGCCAGGTGTCCCAAATGAGCAAGGGATGAGAGCTACTCAGTAGCCAGGGTGGTGGATGGGGATGTTGAGGAGCCTCTTAGCAATCACTGACATGATCTCAGAGGCTGACTGCTCAGCTGAGGCATGAATTTGCATTGTTCAGGGAGGGGGTTTCCATGCGGAGCCCGATGCCAGTGTTTGCAGCTGGACATGCTTTGCAGCAGACACCTGCGGTAACACCATGTCCTTCAGGCCAGGAACCATGGCAGAGGAAGAGAACATATAACAAAAACGTGAGCTTTCTTCCCCCTTGCCTTCTAAGCAGTGTCTGTGCTTTTTTGAGGGGGGCAAACCTAACTTCTGCAGCTCGTTTCACTGCCGCTGCTCTCAGCACAGAAGCCCACAGCGCTACCAGAAGTGAGACCCACAGCAGGCTCAGTGCGTGGCGTGTTTTTGGATAGCCTTCATCAGAGACAACTCACGGCCTGCTAACTTCTGGAGCTAAGGGTGGCAGGTGCGAGCCAGCTGCCCCACACGTGCACAGGGCCTGGGATGAGCAGGACTCCTCCCATCAGCGGCACTGGGACAGGAGGGGAAATGACTCAGCCCTTCTTAAATTCCCTGGGCTTTCGTGACTCACATGGAATAACCCCTCTCGCTGGCTGTCAGCAGCACATCTGCTGGGGTGTTTTCAAGGAATCTGGAATTCATTCCCTCCGAACTCTCCGATGAGGAAAAGTAAACATGTCGTATATAAAACACTTTTATTAAAACAAATATACAACATTTTATATACAAAAATAAAATGTACAAGAAAAAATAGTCTATTACAGCTTAGTGATTTGACTCCTACGTATTAAGTATGAACTAGAATCTCCTCCACCCTGTGCTCTTCTGCACACCCTCGCTCAGGGCACGCAGGCTGTGGCAGCTTGCTGCATACAGTACTGTAGGGTTCCTACCAGCACGAGGAGCGCTAGAACACAGCTCTGAAGGGCAGCGTATAAATAACAGGGTCTGCCCCTACCAGTGCAAAAATTGGATCATGCAGCCGCTCTTCAACTATTACGTGGAAATGGATCCGGCATGCCTACGAGCAGGTAACGTCCTATGAGTGGGCCTGGATACGTGTACTACATGGAAGCAAAGCCTAAACTCAATTTTCACATTTTATTGGTCTAAGTTTTATGTACACAAGATCTGAAGACAAAACTACGTGCTGGAGTAAATCAGAGAAGAGAAGGCCAATTAGTGCAATTTTTCTAAGTGTAACAACAGTCATTAAGCTGATCATGTCACCAGTGTTGCACAAGTGAGCAGCAACCAAACCAGACTCATCCACGCTGTCTCTCCTAAGCATTCCGTGGGTAAAGTGCTCGCCGCCGGTGCGGGGGGACGGCGGTGTCCCCCTGTCCCCCGGGAGCTGCTGTGGGGGCACCAAGCTCAGCCTCAGGGTGCCGGGGCCGGGCCGTTCGCCTTGGGCACGGCAGTCCCGCCACCGGGATGGGATTCCTCTGCTTGTGACAGAGTTTTTCTTGCTAACTTTTTGAGGCCTACAAGTTAAAACGGAACATAACAGCAACTGTCTTCTTCCAGTCAGTAACAAAGGACTTCTACCATTCTCTCCAGGGTTGTAGTCTCTACACAAAAGCAGTCCACAGCCTGTGGGAGCCGGGGATTTACAAGCCACAGGAGATGGTTTGCATGGGTCTCACTGTCTCCAGCCAAGAGAAGTCCAGGCTGCTCTTCTGGTCGAACATGCGGAACTCCATCTCCCCTGGACAGAGGGACAGCAGAGTGAGAACCGAACCCAGGCAGCAGGAGCACGAGAGCCCCTGCGTACCAACACACCCAGAAATGAAATGTTTCTCAGAGGTGAGCAGATACCCTAGGTTAATATTTTGCTAAAAATACTCCAAACACTTTCTAATTAAACTCTCCCATATAAGCTATTGCTAGTAGAAATCCTCATTATATCGCTAGGAGTTCCCAAGAACTGGCACACTACACACATACGTAACCTTAAGGTAAAGCTGTAGTTACTCTTTCATGGGAGGCATTCTTCCTCTCTTCCTTTTTATCCCAACAAATTCCTTACAGACTTCTGACTTAGGAACCTCGACACAGACACCTGTGAATTCCTCTATTTGCTTTTCTCCCTGCCCAGTTAGTTTCTTTCCTGAAAACTCTTGCCTGCACCTTCCATCCCGGACCATAAGCAATAACCAAGGTTTTGTACCCGAAGACGTGTCGATCTCGCCGTCCTGGTCCTTGTAGCTGTACGTGTTGCACATGGTCTGCGTGCCCGGCTCATTGGTGAGGAAGCCTTTCCCCCCGACGCTGGTCGTGTGCCAGTCCTGTCCTGGTTCAAGCAGCTGAAAGAGAGTAAGGGGATGGTGAAAAAGCCTGAAATTTACAGGGACCAGTGAAATATTCTTTAAAAAATAGTACAGGCCCTCATAAGCGCAATGTAAATTCCCTACTGCCTATTAAAATTCACGATGGCAAATAGAACAAAGGAAAGGTTTCACTTAGACCATGGTAAATTATATAAAACTCCCCATTAAAATTAGGTTAACACAAAACAGGGAGGGCGGGAGCACTTTCCATGAAAAAAAAAACCATCCCCTTATCAGTGGGACGAGCGTGCCATGTCTGGAAACACAGATTAAAAGCCATACACATGAGAGACGGAGGGAAGGGCAAAATTTAAAAAAAAAAAAAAGTTTTGCTAGAGAAATCGAAGACCCTGCAGACTCTAACAGAGCAACCTTTCCTTCTAGCAGTACTCAGTGGCTGCCACTGACTTTCACAAAAAAAAGTAATGTACGTGTCATCTCCAGTTCATGTTTGCAAAATCACACTCTTTTTATATTTCATTTTTCAGGCCTCTTAATTTAATTAGGGTTTTGTACTACAGGAAGTGTATGTCCAGCTCTTATAGGATTATCCATGGGTCAGACAGCTACTTTCCTTCCTTTCTTGGTGCAAACAGCAGCTTTGGCCAATTTTATTCTGAACAGAAAGGCTGTTTTTACCTTAAAAATATCCGCTTTCATTTCATCTTCATCTTCATCTGTGACTGTAAGCACATAAAAAAGAGAAAACAGATGTCAACTTTTCTCAAGCTTCTGCTTCTTCAGCACCACAGCCTGCTTCATATGCTTGTCACACACCACCACTACCTTTTTCTTCCCCCCACAGTAACTGAAGAGCTCCTCCAGGGGCAGAAGGCTTTTTGGAGGTTCGGAGCAGGCGCCCCGCTGCAGCCATGCATGGCACCAAGGCGGTGCTGAGGGTTCGAGGCCTGGCAGCTCCACAGCCCAGCTCTCGTGGCCCTTCTCCATCCCAGCTACAGGTGACACCCGCACCTCTTGATCCTCCCCAGGAGTCACCAAAGGAAGTAGCCCAGAGGTAGAACATTCACACCCGGAGTGAAGAATCACACAGATACATCTTTTTTTTTCTTTTTCCTTTGGTAAGTGCAGCTACCTCCGCTGTCACTCGTGCACCTAACTCTGTCCTGCTCCTGACATCGCCCCTTCCAGCTGCCTCGGAAGTCCCACCTCCCTGGGCACCAGGGTCAGAATTCTCTCCTCCTCTTTGCGGCTGAGCCATCTGTGCCACGATGGCGAGACAAAGCTTGTCCTTTGCCCACATGTGCAAAGCAAATGGCATTTCAGAGCCCTTCACCTGGGAGCACCTCCTTCTGCAGGTGGCCTTGTACCAGCTCTTCCCTTTTCTAACCTGGCCATTTTGGTAGCTCCAGAAACCCAAATCCATCGGATGGAGGTTGGTTTTGCTACAAAACAGCTTTTTCTCCCAAAACCCCAGGAACACCTTCACCCTTGCCTCCAACCTGCCCCAGCAGGGCTAGCGCCAGGAGACCGCTGAAAGACCCAGGTAGGAAGGAAGCGACACCAACCTTCCGAAGACGAAGCCGGGGGGGACACCTGGAGCTGGTAGAGGTCGTTGGTGCTGTCAGCCATGGCGATTTCCATCGGCGTCCTCCAGTCGGTGAGGGAGCCGGTCACCTCACAGGAGGAGAGGTCTGTGGGATGCACCAGGAGCCGTTGGCACTCGCGGCCCACACCACCACCACCACCACCACTTCCTCCCTGCCCGTCTACGGCAAAGCCAGGCATGGTCCCCAGAGTCATCTTTGTCTTTTGGTGATGAAATTGTGGCTTTAGCACAAGCACCACTTTCCTCTTTGCTCTGAGCTAAAAACTGAGCCTCACCTAAGGTGATGGACGCGCTCTCCACCTCCACTTCCTGTCCCGTGTAGTCATGAACGGTGTAGCCACTGTGGTCATCTGCCGGAGGAGTGTTGGTTAGTCTTTCTGCCGACTCCTCCGTCCTCATGTCTTCATACGGCTACAAAAATAAGAATGAAGCATGAAAGACTTGGCTAAGAACACCCAGGTTCCCATACGAAAAAAATCTAGCATGAAAACCACCAAAACCTCTATCTCCTTCTGCTACCTCTACAGACACATACCTTTCTCTTGCTCCTGCTTCTTGCTTCTCTTGAAGACTTTGACTTCCTTTCTGTTAAATAAAAATAAGACAGATGTGAGAAAGGCTGCACGGCTGAATCGAGTGCGAGCTCCCGCAGCCCTGAGGGGCCTGCTCAGCTGGCAGCAGAGTCTGGATTGACCCCGGGTGATGCCATTAGGCACGTTTAAAGAACCTGGGATCAAAGGGACTGCTTGTATAAGCTGTAACCGATGCCAAAAACCCCAGCAGCCCTGGTGCCACTAGCAGGTCTGTTATACCAGGTCTGTTATACCCTTGTCTAAGCGGAGTGGGACCTGCCTGACGCCTGCAGGACGCTGTGTGCTCACCTTTCTTCTGATCCTTTGTCAAGGGGGGCAGCATCCTGTAAACTCTAACAGCGCTGGAGCCTTTGTTGATGCTTTTATCCTTCACTTCTTCGATGTCAGGCAGCGAGTTCATAGCGCAGCGGAAGTTCGCCTTCCAGGTTTTCGGGTCAGGGTCTTTCTCACCAACTTTGTATCTTCCTGTTAATGAAAGATGGGGACAACCTTTAGAGTTTGCATTGCAGTGGTAGCTCTCCCCATAAAAGATTTTTCTCTTTTCTCTGACATATTAAAAGTCAATCTGACACCTGAGGTGTAATTCAGGACAAAAATGCTTCATTTCAGATACTCATATAACTGATGGAAATCTAAAGCCAGCACGCACCTGTGTGAATGGCCCAGCTCCGGAAAAGGCAGGCATCTTTCTCCATGTCCCAGCCGTGCTTAGCTGCATGTTTCCAGGGGATTTGAAACATCATCTTATCCTGAAGTCAAACCAACAGAAATCTGAATTAAGAAACCATCACATGCCTGTTTGTAATGATGGATTTAATCAAATAATTCTATCAGTAGCAACTCAGAAACTTTAAAAAAATGCATCTCCATCTAGCAACTGTTGTTCCATTTGTTTTGTTCAGTTCCTGTAAGGCTTTTAAGAGCTCTGAAACCAGGAAAGCTACACACAGTGTGGTACAGTGGCAATGAGCAATGTTACCAATCTTATCCCAGAATCACTGAAGGATGTTGCATCTAGCCTGTTAGTGTATCACAAACTCCAGCACATTTCCCATGTACACTTGGATAGAGATCCCTTTTATAGCTACCCCTAAGATCCTGTATGAACCCTAAGGAAAGCATATCCTAGCTTAAGTAACAGCCTGGGATGGATATAGAAACCTCAGAGAAAGAGACCTGATTCCATAAGCCTGTGACCTCACCCTGGGGTACAACTGCAGGGATGTGCCTTCCAGCACCAAAGTGAGACAAGTCCAGAGTTTATCCCAGGCCAAATCTCTGAGCCCCATCCAGCAGTGGGGAGTGCAACAGTAGCTACTTAACTGGGACAGGAGGCGACTCAGCTCAAGTGGGCATCAAGAGTTAAAAGTAGCCTGGGAGTTTTCTGTTCTCTGCCACGTTCAGACTGCATTTTTTCTGACTTATCATTTCCCTCCCGGGAAAATTATCAGGGAAAAAAAATGGAGTGCTACATTCTGTACTAACTGGAGCTACCTTTTCTGGAAATAAACACATAACGCATGCATGCTTTCTCCATTTGCTTCATGATCTTGCCTTATCTTTAGTGCCCACTTAGGAGCAGCACAGGTAACGACACAGCACCGGCGGCAACAACATGCACACCTCACCTTGTTAATCCATATCAGTCCCGGGATTTGATTGGAGTTAATCTGCATTTCCAGCCAGGGCCTCATGCGCATTCTGGAGACGGGCATGGTGGCTGTGACAGAGGCACAGGGTCAGCAGCAGCCCCACCGCCGTGTCCCCCTGCCCCCTGAACCCTGCCCTCCGGCTCCGCGCACCCGTCGGGACTACAGCGCCCGGCAGTGGGGCTGGGGGTGAAGCGGGCTGGGACCCCCGGCGCCATCACAGCCCCCCGGTGCCATCACAGCCCCCCGGTGCCATCACCCCCCCGTCCGCCCCCACCTCCTCTAGTCCGCCCTGGGCTCTCTCAGCCCAGCCCAGCTCCGTGCTCGGCCCCCGGCCGGGGCAGCAGGGGGTTGCGGTGCTGAGCGGTGCGGAGCGGAGCCCGGGGGCCGCTCCCCTCCTCCCCTGCAGGCCGAGTTTCCTGTTTGCGCCGCCTCGCAGCGGCCGCACCGGCACTTCCCAAACAATGGCCCCGAACTTCCCCAGCCCGGCGCCGTCGCGGCAGCGGCTCCCGAGGCTCCCGGGCCGGGCATCGCCGCGGCGAGGGGCAGCAGGAACCGGCCCCGGGGCCCGCCGTTGGGGCGCGGAGCCGCCGCCGCTCCCTCCCCGTCGGGGGCACGGGGCCGCCGCCGCCGCGATGAGCCCCGCTCCGCGGTGGGACGCCGCAAGCCGGCGCTGCCCCCTCTTGGCGAGCTGTGCCGAGCCGTGCCGAGTCGTGCCGTGCCACCGGGACCGCTCCCACGGATCCTGCTGCCAGAGCGGGAGACAGCGAGCTCCGCGACCCACCTCGCCGTGCGGGGCTATGCAATCCGGAGCCGGGACAAGCCAAGGCAAACCAAAGCAAGGCAAGGCAAGAAAAGCCGTGCTGTGCAGAGCCGAGCCGAGCCGAGCCGAGCCGTCCGCTCCCGCCGCCCGCCGCGCCGCCTTGTGCCGCCCGCGGGGCGCGCCCTCGGGTATAACGCGGCGGCGGCCGGGATTCCCCGCCGCCCCGGGCCGCCCGCCCAGCCACCAATCAGCTCCTGGGCCAGGGGCGGCCGCGCTTCCCATTGGCTGCCGCCGGCAGCATCACTTCGGGGAAATCAGGCTGTTGTAGCACCAGCGGCACCGCCGCGACCCGCCCCCGGACCGCCCCCGCCCCCGACGGCTCCTGGTGGGCTCATAGGGGCCCGGGGGAGCCCGTAGGTGCCCGTAGGTGCTGATGGGTGCCGGTGGGTGCCGCCGGGATCTGACTCTATGAGCCCCAAGGGGCTCAGCCCCGAGCTCCCCCGGGGGTTCAGGGCCGCGTCCCGCCCGTCGGTGCCCCCCCACCCCGGTGACCCCCGTCCCGCCGGCGGGTCTCCGCAGATGGAGCTCCCCCAGATGCAGGCTCCCGGCCTCGCTGCCTGCTCGCGGCACCCACATCGTGTAGGAGCGGAAGCGGCCCGAGCGCAGCCTTGATGGGGGGTTATTTTTAGCCCGGTGGGAACCTGGCCCGGCCTCGGGCTGCTCGTAGGGAGGGTGCTGGGAAGGGTCCGGGATCCGGCCTCAGCCCCAGAAGCAGGCACACGTCCCCCGGACCTGCTGCGGGGCTGCCCGGCTCCAAACCATGCACACTGGGAGCAGCACCAAAGCAGGGCAGTGCTGCAACGGCGTCAGCAGTTCCTAGGGGGGATGCAGCAGGGCTTGGGGCACAGGAATACTCAGGGTGCCAGAAGGAAGACCAGCAGAAAAGGAAATAAAACAGGTGAAAATTACAAGAAGTGTCCCTGACCTTCTGCATTTATGCTCTTACAACGAGCACCCCTGGGAGCCTCTGGGCCCGCGGTTCTGCTGAGCCGTGGTGCTGCTGAACTGACTGAATGGTTGTGCTGCTGGTCTAAAAGCCTGGCCTTTAACCTGGGTTCCTCTGCCTGGTGGTACCTGTAACGGAGCCTCTTTTCAGCACCCCTTCTCACAAGGCTCCCAGCTGAGATCTGGCCTTTGCTGTCGGTGGTCAGGACTTGCAGGCTGTCTGATCTCACATTGCCACGTTGCCCTGTGTTGGGCAGTAGATTACAGTCAGGTATAAACTGCTAATCATCTGTTTTTGGTGCAAATGGGAATTATTAAAAAAAAAAAAAAAAAAAAAAAAAAAAAAAAAAAAAAAAAGATGGGAGGTGGGGCAATGGAGGCATTTGGCATTTTGCAAAGCCTGGAATTATTTTTCTCCCATCTTCCTCTGGCCTAGGCTGTGTGTGGCACTGGGCTGATTTGAAATAATCATATTAGAAGGCACAAAGTGTGACCGCTGTCTTTCTGTCCTCTCCTCCAGCTCTTTCAGGCTACCGAAATCACCAGGATTCCTCCCCGCTCCCTTGGATGTAGATGGCAGTGAGATTAGGTTTGCATCCAGTGGCTTCAAGCTGCCTTCAACCCAGTGGAATATTGGAGATATTCCAGCTGGAGATATGGGACAGCACCTTGGGAAAGAGACAGAAAGATACACGGGCAGCCTAGACAAACTGTGTGACACGTCGTACTCTGCACTGAGGAAGTTTCTTCTTTTATTTATTTTTTAAGATTAAAGAAAAAAAGCCCAAGCTTGTAGAATGCCCACCCCATAAGTGTCTCATGCTGTCTCTCAACACTCTTTTTTTTTTTTGGCTGATTAATGTTTTCCTGTATATTTTGGTGGTATTTTGCAGTCAGGTCTTTGTGCTGGGTGAGGCACCATTCCCCGGTGAGCTTTCAGTGTAAATACAGATATAACATACTAGGTATATTAAACAAATAAAGAAGCAGAGAGGCACACAAACAAGGTAGGGACAGCACAAGGACATGTACAACTCCCATGGCCTGTGGGAGGCCACAGGTTGACTCCTCAGCATAAGCTGCCCAGAAATCGAGAGTAACACGAAAGTCACCTGAAAAAGAGATGGCAGAAGGTATTTGAGGTTCCAGTGTGAATCCGTCTACAAAAAAGCCACAGCACCTCTTACACAACCTAAGTATTGACAAAAAAGATCATGCTGTAGTTCCTTTCAAGCTCCAGCCTCCCGTGATTTGTTTTTTACCCCCTCAGCTGGCTTTAAATAAAATTAATCCTGAGCTTCCTGGTCTAATGGGCCGATGTGTCTGTATGGCAACACTTGTATATGGCAATGTGTACAATAACATTTATGGTAATGTACCTTAAATACTTGAAATGATGGAATTTTGAACAGTGGCTTGCTTGACATATGACTTTTCTGTGATTATGTTCCTTACTGGCTATTATCATCGAGAACTGGCACCAGGCTGCACATAGATCCACCTAGGACAGAAATGCACAAGGAGGGCTAGCAGTCCTAGACCTAAATCTCCACTTCTTTCCACCGTATGAACCCCTAAAGATCCCACTCGGTAAAACTCCGCGTTGTGCCCCGTCTCTGCACAGCAGGTTTCCAAGGAGAACGACCTGCCTTGGCTGGGATGCCCTATGTTTGTTTGCTCCTTTGTTATCTCTGGGCTGAAACAAGGAAATAACAACTTGCCTCTTACCAGCGTCGCCGTGTGTCACACTCTCATCACGCCGGGGTTATGGAGCCCACTCCTTGCCCCCCTCCGCTGCACCTCAAGCCCTGCTCACAGAGCCTGGGGACCAACACATCTAATGCAAGAACACGCACTTGGATTCAGCTTATACTTGCACAAAAACGTGAACAAGGAATAATCCACGTGCTTCAAGAGGCAAACCCGTGACTGGCCATTAAACTCTGCTCCACCCAGTTCATCGCCTAGCAAGAGCCTCCACCACCTCCAACATCCCCGATGCCCTGCAGTGCTGCGGTCCCCCCTGGGCTTTATCTGACAGGGATCTTATCTCAGGCACCTGCTTGGCCTTTTGGCTCAGAGCACCCTGCAGCTACCAGCGTATTCCTTCTCACCCTACCCCTGTGATCTGTTGTTTGAGAAGGACATCGATATAAGCATTTCATCACATCTACCCAGTCCGGGGTGATCCCAAGTCTGGGATTATTTCCCTAATTTGGAGGAAATCTTAAATAATATTTTTATTTAAAACCAAATCAAATCCCCAACTGCTGCTCCACGAGTGGTGTTCATTGTTCTGGGATGGACGCCGCTCTGTCTTGGTCAGTAATGTCCTGAAATCAGGTGCTTTTGGGAAGCCTGTACTTGAACTGACACTGAAAAGCCTCAACTGCACAGGATCGGTCAGAAAGTTCCTGACGTGGTCTACAAAAGCAGAGGGTTATGGATTTGGCACATTGGCTCTGGCACAGCTCTGTGTTCCCATCTTCACTGCGATGGTTGGTTAAGCTGCCATGGAAAGCAGTGTGAGATGGTTTCACTCCTGTACTATATTAAAATAAGGACTGCCAAAGGCTCTGCTGCTTAAAGTGTGTGCTGTGAAGTGCACAATTTTCAGCACACCACCAGAACTGCTGCCCCAAGCCGGGCTCCGAGCACCCAGGACCACTTTTGGGGAACGAGGGGTAGAAATCCCACCCAGCCCGACACAAATGGCAAAGCCTTCAGGTAACGGCGGTGAAGGGCACGCGTGATGCTGAGCGTTATGGCAGGCTTTGCTTTGCTCCTTCTCTCTCCCAGGTCTCTGGACGAAGCCGGGGGTGAGGCTGCACAGCGGGGAATCCCTGCCCCGGGGACGTGGGCGGCAGCAATCTGCCTGCAGCACCGGCGTTGGTAGTGCTGGCGGAGGGCAAGCAACCGCAGGATGGAGCGTGGCTTTTGGCAGGGAAACACGGGGAGCATGGCGAAAGCCAGCCTCTTATCTGCTTCCTCACTGCCCTGTCTGCTTCCTCCCATCGCCGTATCGTGACCTTCCCATGCCCACCAGCACTCAACAGCCCTCCAGGTCCCGTGCCGCCAGCGTTTGTTCCTCCTCTCCTGGTGCTGGGTGGCAGTGCCCCAGCTCCTCCTGCCTCCCTCGCCTCCCTCCCCATTTTTCTCAGTGCCCCAGCAGCCGGGGCATCGGGCTTTCCTGCACTCCTCCTCTTTCCCTTCCCCACTTCATCTCCTGCCTCTCTCCCCTTCAGCACTTTGGCAAACCCTGCTCTGCTCCATGCCCTTTCTCCTTCCCTTCCCTGCTCGCCTTCCTCCCTTTTCCCCATCAAACTCAGAAACCATAATTTCATTTTGGAAGGGCTGGTCTGGGCCCATAAAATGGGTTCAGAGCCTCCTCCATGACCTGGGGAGCCCTGGGGCTCCCAGGCACTGAGAACCTGACCACCGGCACCACATCGGGACCCCCAGCACCCATGGGTGGGCAGCGCCTGTAGCCCTGGGCTGGAAGGGGTTAACACAGCAGGCCTGCAGGATGCATTATCAGCCCTGGTTTTGAAGGCAAACATGAAAAAATAACACCAGCTTCTTCTCTGTCTGTAGCCTTGAGAGCTCAGTACTTGTTGCAAGCTGTTTCCATTTCTTATAAATGCCTCTCTTACAAAAAGGAAGTTTGGTTGAAGCACATGCAGGACAATAACGTGAAAAATGTTGAAACTCTGCCCAGATGGCATGAGGTAATACTCGCTGGAGCTCTGCTCCTCGGGCTGCAATAAATATATCCTGGGATGGGCCACTTACAGTTTCCTGGAATCCAGCAGACCTATCTGAGGACCTGAAATCAGTTCTCCCCATTGATGTCCTGGTGTTTTCAAACCAAACCAAAATGAGGTTCTGCGCTTCATTTGGTGGGGAAAATAAATAAATAAATAAAATCTGATAATTTTGCTCGTGCCTCCAAAACATTCCCTCTTCTTGCCTTTCCCCAAGCCCTGCAGGAGGAGATGGCTCTTCCACGAGCTGTTTGCACAGACAGGTTCAGTTTGCCAGGGGGCCCAGGCCGGCGAGCTGCAGGCACCTGGCAGCCGGGATGAGTTTTCCCAACGAGGGCACGGGCTCGTGGCAGCCCCAGGCTCCCTGCCAAAGGTCAGGGAGACGCAGCTGGGTGGCGACCCCTGCCCTGTACCCGGCTGGCCTCCTCTTGGTGCTGGAGCAACAGAGAAGAGGCGAGCGATACTCCCAATCAAGGTTATCCTCTATGTCTGCAGGACCCATGGGGAAGTAGCACGGGCTGAACCCCTTTCCTGACCTGCGGGCCTGCAGGAGCCAGCAGCACCGCATCTCTGCAGGAAGACACATCTCCAGGCTGAGGCTGAAGGGCCGTAAGAGTTTCACCCCCTGCCCTGCCTGGGGACAGGAGTTAATAACGATCTGTTTCCAAGCTGCCATCCCCTCCCAGCGCAAAGGGGCTGCCAAAAAGGAAACTCGTACAGATGCTGAAAAGCCCTGCTGGCCTTGTCACGTTAGCACAGTCAAGAGCCGTGGTGCAGAGGAGCCGAGGCTCGCGGGCCAGCTCTGCACACACAGCCTGCTCCTCCAGCCAGGGAAGCTGATGCCGGAGAGCTGCAGAGTGGAGACCCCAGCGTGGCTCTCAGCCATCAGGTTTGTGGTGGGAATGTCAGGGAGAGATGATAGTAAAGAGTGAAAATAATGTGCTTCAGGCATCAGCCTTCAGTCATCTGAGTTTTCTTTTCTATTTATTTATTATTTATTTTATTTATTTATTTTTATTATTATTTATTGGCTATTCACCTCTTGATGCAAACTGCAGCCATCCCTGTCCAATTCTAGCCCAAAGGAGGGACCAGCAGCCTTCACCGATAGCACTGCGGTTTATGTGGGGCCATATAGGCAAGAGTCAAACCCGGAGCGTAAAAACCCTCCGGCATCCCCACAGCACGGGGCTGCCAGGGCAGGTACATGGCATGTTGTATGGCACGTTACACCCTGTATTACACCCCGCTGTGCCTGAGTCAGCCCCGCTCCAGCTGTCACGTCTGGGGCACTGCTATGAGGGGACTGCTGCAGAAGCTGGCTTTCCCCTCCAGAAAAGGGAAAAGCTCAGCCAAGTGTCCGGCTGAACCCTGGAGAGGTTATAAACAGCAGTTGGGACGGCTGTCGGCTGGGAGGGCAGCGGCAGGGCTCACTCCTTTCCCCAGGAGCAGCCCCAGCAGCAGCACCCCCAGCTTGGAGGGACCCCCAGAGCTGGGGACACCCCGCACAGAGGGACTGTCCCATCCAGTTCCCTGCTCACACTGCTCCAGCTGCCCTTGACACGCAGGCGTGATTTCTTCAGAAAGACACAGACATATCTCACCATCATCATCTTTATTATTATTTATTTTTAACTCCCCTTCCCCAGCTAAAGGCTAGGAGCAGCGCAAACCGAGCGTTGCGTGGGGTCACCTCGCCTTTCTCCCCAGCACCACTTTGGGGTCACCTCGCCTCTCACACCACTTCGGAGACAAACCTTGCCATCTGAGTCACCCTCCGGTGCGTGACAGCTGTCCCCAGTTTGCCGTGGGAGGCATATGACCGCTCGCTGCTTTCTCTTGCCGAATTGCTGACGGATCGGAGAGGAATGCAGAAGTTGCCCTCGCAGCGTGGGCCGCTGAGAGGTGGTGTCACGGAGCTTTGGGACGGGTGCCAAGGCTCAGAAGCCACTCGCTGGAGTGACAGCGGGCTTCTCCGGCCTGACGAAGCACTTTTTGAAGCCTGAATAAAAGTGGGGTTCCCGTGCTGGGGATGGAGAGGGGCTGCATGGGGCGAGCCTATGTGATGTCTGTGTGCCCCGGTGGGATGCCGAGGGCCTGCGGTGTGGACACTTGGCCACACCGCAGGCTCTCGGCATCCCACCGGGGCTTTCCACAGTGCATTCCCCTTATAACAATGAAAAAAAATAAATAAATTGTTTTTCCATTTTTTGGGGCACAAAACCAATTTGTCCTTTTCCTCCCCGAATTGTTCCCTGCGAACACCAGGAGGCTGGGGACGGGGGGAGGTCGTTCTCCCCCCTATCCTTTTATCACCCCGCTTATTCCCTTACCTCCCCATCCCCCGTTCCCTCTCCCCGGCTGAGTTTCGGTTTCCCGCAGGAGGAGCGGCGAGAGGCGCTTCCCGGAATCCGCCGTACCCGGGGCGGCCGCGGGGGGGCGC
>CM021777.1:17771491-17847903 GCA_011076525.1 Nettapus auritus
AAAAAAAAAAAAAAAAACAACCTCCAAACACAAAAATGTACGCAAAAAAAAAATGCATGTAATCAAAAAAAAAAAAAAAAGGCAAAAAAATACACAAAAACAACAACACAACTCCAAATACAACACCCGAAACACAAAAAAATACATGCAAAAACAAACAAACAAACAAACCCACAAAAGCAAACCAAGCAAATAAACACAACAACAAAGTCAATATGATGCACTCATTTTTATTTTAATTTTTTAGCAGCCCTACAGCAGCACGGGCACAGGGCACGGGATTCTGTCCTGGAGTGGGCAGGTGAATAGATTTTATCACTGCCATCCGCAAGCATTTGCTCTGCAGTTTTAATTTGTTAGCTTGCAGTTATAATTTGTATTGCAAATGTGTGTCCTTATTTCACAGAGATAAAATTGCACTAAGGTGCAGCAAGAACATTTTTAACACGTCATTCCTCTGCAAGGAGCTTTCCTGGTATCTCAGTGTCAGAGGCATGTCCTCCAAGCTCCCAATAAAAATAAACAGGCTGATAAAAAACTTTATAGACCAAGTCTGTGATGTGTGCCTTCAATTCAAGTAGTATAATAGTAAAGTTTTCAAAGGTTAAATGAAGTAAAATAATATGGTTTTATGTTAAGTACATGTTGATTTTTCCTAGGCATGCTAGAAGGAATTATTAGTTTGGACTTTCCTTATAAGTTAATATTTAAAATACAGCTGGAACCTTTTAGACCTGAAAAAGGCTGCAGGTGGGTGGGGAGGAGAAAGGCAATTGAAGTTGTATTTAAGGGGCAAAATGAGGGGGAGTCTGGTTTCTAGGTAAAGCCATCAGCTATTTTAAGTTAACAGGTCCTCTTCTGGGTGATCCTTAAGTAACCTCTCTGGACCTAACTGCTGGAGAAGGGCTGGATTTCTTTGTGGCAGGCAGCTCTGTCACAACCTGCTCACTTCTCCTCCTTTCCTGCACATTTATATGAAAACCACCCACCGACCCAGGTGAGATCTGACCCAGGATTTTTTGCAGTAAGTATTTTTGCATGTATGTTTAGCTCTGTTTCACACTGTGATGGCATCAATGGGCTTACCCATGTGCTCCCTGCCTGGTGGTCCTGTGCTTGTGGCTGACCCCAGGCCCTGCAGAGCCCGGGGTGAGCAGTGGCTGCAGCTCGTGCTGCTGTGACTTGAGCAGGACCTGGGCTCTGAATCAGAATTTCTGAAACCAGCACTGCATTAAAGGTGCACCATGGTGTTGTTCATCCATAGAGAGAATGGAAAAATGGGTAAACGAAGGGTTTCTTCTTCCTTTACCCTTCCTTCCCAGCTCCAACGCCACCAAGGTGAGACAGCAGCTCACAAAAGGTGCTGGGCTTGGGTGGATACAGAGGGCTGTGTGGGTCCCAGTGGGGTCAGGGGCAGTGTGGGGTGGGGGGCTGCTGCTCGGGGCCCCCATGCTCTGCCTGAGTGCTGGGAAGGAAGGAGGCATCGAGGTGAGAAGTAAGCTTGGTGGCTATGAGGGAAAGTGGAGGCTTCTGTGCTGACATAGCATCCAGTGTGGAGACACCTCTGAGCTTGATCTGATACAGTGGGAATGAGAAATGATGCGGAAATGATAATAAAAGTATGAAAAGAGGAGATTAGCATATTAAAAACCTGGCCTCATCAGAAGCTTCCTCTGGAGGCTCTCTTGTGCTGTGCAGACGTTTTGCTGGTCTGCCCTGACACCCTCTGGAGTAATGCCTCCAAGCAGCCGCCTGCTTCTCAGGGCTGAGGCACTGCTGCCTTAACTTTCTGCCTCTTTCTTGCTTTTTGACACAGTTTAGCTCATCAAAAGTGCCTTTATGGTATTAAAGCCCAACTCTGCTTTGTCCTGGGGGGTGGTGCACCAGCTTTTGGGGCTGCCAGTGCTGCTGCTTTTGGGGGCAGGCAGTGCCCTGCGCTGTGTGCCCAAGTGTGAAACTTGTGGGAGAGGGAGACAAAAAAAAAAAAAAAAAGGAGATGCACATTTATTTGATTTATGAAAAGTAGCAAAAATACAGAATAAATATTTTCTCCAAAATACATATATCTATGAAATACAACATAATTTAATTGACACCAAAGCATATATATGTGAAATGTAATATAATTTAGCTGACACCATACAAATAAATTCAGACTGATCTAACCACTCCTATCATCACCATTAGTTTTACTAAAAAATAAAAGCAACAAGACAATATATTAATTCTCTAAGTGGTATATACCCGTATCTTTTAAATTATTTAGTTACCAAATCTACAGTGAACTAAAAAAGCTGCAGGTAAAAGGAAAAATCTAAAAATCTCAGGAAGTTTCTCAGTGCTTGTCAAAGATTCTGAGCAGACTGCTAGGCACAAGCACAATATTCTTGTGCTGCTTGCTGATAAAACACATACATACACAGCAAAGCTTGTGCAGAGCATTAGAGATGGAATGTTATGTGAATATGACTTCTGCAGTTCATCCTCGGCTGCCTTCAAAGCAGGGACAAAGCCAATTGTGTACTAGAAAAGTTTTGGATGGATGTTGTAATGTTGAGATTTTTCCAGTATAGCCAATACTAGTTCCCTGAGAAAAATTAACCGTTTTAGCAACATCAGTCGTGTACTGGTATAAAGGTCTCTACAGGGGTTCATGCTCTTCCAAACACTTTGTCAAGAATAATGCCCATGTGTGGGCACTTCTGCTGAGGCTACACAGTACCAGCAGAGGTTTCTAGCTGAGATTGGATCTTAAACCCCCAAAATTATGGAGTCTCAACACATTGTTAAAATGCATGCTGTCCCTTCCTGAAACTCAACAACTGATGCCTTAAAGAAAGATGAAGGAAATGTTCATATCACATTTCATTATGCTGCTCAGTTTTATGGCACAGCTTGCAAAACCCATGGGGCTCTACAAGGGTTAGATAGGGTGTGAGGTATGAACCTGTTGCTTTTGCTTGCTTCCATTTATATTCATCCTTGCTGTGAGCATTCTGAAATTAAGTTGCCCTTTTAATGTGAAGCCAGGTTTGATGATAACTCAAGTAATTACATAATACCCTGCGTTATGTGCATTATCAAGCATTTACATTTTCATCTAGAAACACGAATGACATTTTGCCATTGACGCTTTCTGAGATTACATTCCACACATGAACAGTACCACTGAAATGGAAGGTGTTCCCTTCCAAATTGTAACAAAAAAGAGGAGCATATTTAAAACAAATACACATTTTGCTGCTCATTTAATTTACAGCAATTCTACGAACAAGTAATCCTGTGCTCTTTTGCCTGTTGATAATATTCGGATGAATGTTATCAGTTTTTCTATGAATTTTGTTATATTCCTTCTTTCTGTTTCACATTCTTCCTGAAAAGTTAATAAAGACAAAGAAAATACTTAACATTTAACCATTAAGTAGAGTTTTTTCACCTTAATATCATTCTATAAATGACATAATTTTCCTTAAGCCTTATAAATGCAAATGAACCCACATTTTAGAGATGGGTCAGCCTGGAGACTAGAACAAGGGAGGGGCAGAAAGGTGGAATAATGCCAGTTTTTTCTTCCATGTACTGAACAAAAGCCAGTCCAAAAATGAACCCTTCTTTTGCAGCCATAAGGGCTTAGTCATAAACTGTGGAGCACAGTTTACCAGGTCTCTGCTTCATGATCTTGGATAGACAAGAAATAAATTCCTACCTCTTCTGCCAGGCTTGGTGTGAGAGACTGCTTCAGTCCTTCAAATTTTTGGAAAAAGACACTGAATTTCTTCAACTCGGGATTAGTTTTTAACAGTTCCGCTCCTTCGAACAATGTGTTGATGCAGTTTACATTCTAAGATGGAAGGAAATGCCAAAATTGAGAAACAGGAATTTGTAACTATGAATTACAATTAGTTTATTAAAATGTCATCTTGGTTGACATCCAGCTTGGCTGGGTGACAAAAAAAAAAAAAAAAATGGTGTTACTGACTTTGGAGCTCACATCTGCAAATTACTTAGGCACATATGCCTGACCAGTGCCTACTTTAGGTACTCTGGCAGATGACAGTTTGTGTTAGCTTTCTGATGGTCTCTGTTTTGTGATGTCCAGATTAACCACAGAATCATCTCGAAACACAGTCCTTGCTCTTTTACAGCAGTCTGAAGACCGGTTTGATTTCTTACATCTGCTCGTACCAGCAGATAATTCTGGCTCATGCCTTCAGCTTGGATGTAAGATGCTGTCTGCGCTGGGAGCTGCAACTGGCTGACTCCAGAATGTGAAATAAAGCAATGAAACGAACCCAAAACTACTCCCAGCTCTAACCCCTGTGACAGCTGACGGCTGTGTGCTAAGAGGGGAGTGGGAATGGGCGTGCTCTGCTCTCCTGGCCCTGGTGGCCCTGTCCTTTTCCAGGGAAAGCCACGTATGAGACGTGCTGGTCCTCTTCTGCAAAACAATACCTGGCATTTGTCTCCAAGGTCTTATGGTCTGGGCAAGGTGGCCAGAAAGTTTGGAGGGGACACAAGACAGAAGCAGAGCACAGAGTGAAGAAGCTTGCCAGCATGGAGATGTTCTGGAAGAAATCCCTTAAACTCGGAGAGAGGGAAGGAGGAGGGTGCTGCTGTGAGAAGCAAGGACAGAGCGGAGAGAAATGTAACAGGAAAATGTGATGAAAATAAAGCAAAAATCAGCGATGGCTGGAGAAAACATGGATGGCTGCTGAAGGTCAGCATCATGTCTATGACATATTTAGACTAGATGCTACATGGCTCACGTTAAAACCTAATTTCCAGTCAATGTACAGTAGAACAAAGTCTCATCAACAGTGTCTGTGCCAAGAGAAAGTTGTATTTAAAGTCAGCTTGCAGAGAAAATCGCCTTTACGCAGAGAGGGAACAAGGATCTTTCTGAAGTGCCAAGGAATATGAGAAGTTTTTGGAGAAGCAAATGGAGAAGGAAAACGCATGCAGAGGAACTTGGTCCTCCCGTTAAGATAGGCACCGTTCATGGATACACAGTAAGTCAGCGTCTTGGTCCCAGGATATTCTCACAAGCCACATCATTCAGACAAGATGTGGTAATACAACCACCCTCACTGATGAACACATACAAAAAGGTGTTCTAAAAATAGACTAAATAATTTGATACAAAAAATATTAAATTGGTAGAATGGAGATGGACAAGCAAGAAAAGTGAATGAGTTCATTCTTCTTGCCTTTTTACTGTCCATCATTTTAAAAGTTGATTCAGAAAATTCCTGTTTGTGTGCTCTGCAGAAGTATTACAAAAACCTAGAACAAGAATAGTTGCTGTACTACTGTCCTTGCTTACTTTTATATCACAACATATTTTTTTTGTCTCTCTTGATTATTTTAATAACCTTTTAACAATATTTAATAACATTATAATAGCTTCATTTGTACTTATATACTAGTGGAGTATTTTAGGAGATAATTTTAAAAATGATCTCAATTTCTGATGACCAAAGTTATGGAAAAAAATAATTTGATCTGAAAGAAAAGTTTTACTTACATCTAGAGAAGCTGGAGTTTCAATTCTCAGATTCTGAAAAATAATATATTTATTCATTAAGTCTTTCAAATATCATAATCATTAACATAAATGAAAATAAAATTTAACTTCCAATGCAACCTAAGTATTCAGAGAATAAGATGATTCAGTACATCAATGTATCAAGCTGTAGATTAAAAAAAAAAAAAAGTATAAATTGAACTTACCAGAATGTCCCCAGTCATTGAATTCTTCATTTGTTTTAGTAGAGTCAGTAACTCGGCTATATTGCTCATGTGGGGAGCAGCATAGATGCCTGCAGCCAGAAAAATAAGATACAGTTGAGTCCTCATTGCCCTGATGTGCTCAGAGAACATGTAAGTGCTTCTGGACTGGTCCTCTACCATTTTATGGTCTCTCTACAGGAAAATAAATACTTAGGGTTGATTTTTGAAACTGATATAAAAAAAAAAAGGCCATATGTTGAGACTTTCTGGAAGGGAAAGGTTCCAGTAAATTTTGTGATTAATGATTAATATTTGGGCATACTCCTTAACCAATCAGCATTTCCACAGAAGTAGGTAGTAAAGATGCAAGGATGTGGCCTCTTTTTTTTTTTTCAGTCAGCAACTCACAGAACTACCCGAAGCATGACCAGACAGCTGCTGGTCCCACCGCACTTCCCCAGAGATCGGGGCCGGCTCCACTGATAACGGCGCAGGCCACTGATAGGCAACACAAGACTGCACTGTCAGAGAAAAAGCAACCACAGAAAATTGGTGGACTAATGTCTGGAAAGAAAACCAGCTGCGTTTGTGCAATAATTATGATAAGATGTTACTGAAATGCAGGTATTCCTCTCAAATTAGTTAATTTGTGGCCATGCTGCTGCCCGGAGCACGTGCAGGGTGGGCAGGTGGTGAAGCACCAGCAGAGCAGCACCACCATGCCTGGGGGCAGTTTGTAGGGGTCACACCTGAGTGTTCACTTGGAAATGTCATGGTTCTTTGCCTGAGATCGCTGGGGCCACCTGGTAAGGCCAGGGAGCCCTGTTCCCCCGGGGGGAAACCCTTAGGGGTTCTCTTCTGCAGGCCTCTGAGCCAAAGGGGCTCTGACTGCAGGCAGTACCTAGGGCTGCACGCTCCTGTCCCTGCTGCGCTCTGGCCGCTCAGAGGAAGCTGTGGCAAGCCCCGTTATGTTTCTGTCTGCTTAACATCACCACCTGCTTTCTGCATGCCAATGCCTGACTCTGGTGGTGCTGAGCAGCTCAGGGCTGGCAGCGGAGCTCCGAGGCTGCAGCAGCTGTGAGCACCTCGGTGTCTCAGCGCCTTGAACTGGGGGAGTCAGCAGTGGCTGTGTGGTGCAGCTGAGAGTAACCCTCTAGCTGGTCGCTGCCAGTTTCACCTACTTGGTTTGTCATCCCTATCGCTAGATTGTGTCTTTACGCTGCCGGTTTATCTGCAGTGCCTTCTCGTCACACAGCTGCAGGGACTGCAGCCTGGCAGAACAGGATCTTGGTGGCATCAGTGGGAGCCGAGGGCATCACCAGAGCCCTGTGGCAAGGCTCTGTCAGCTAACTTGTGACTGGTGGAAATGAACTTATTAAGCCCTTTTTTGACACACTGTGCTTCTGGCTATGTAAGTGTTTTACGGTCCGTTCCACCTGGCTTCCAACAAACCCACAGTAATGTGGCCGTGCTTGAGTAGGGGCTGGGCCAGGCAGACCCCCAAGTCCCTGTCTTCTGACCGCAGCCACTGGTGTTCTGTTGTTCTGGGGCAGAGCCCCCATCCCCTTCTGCAGGCACCAGGGCTGTACCTGCCACCCATGCTGTCTATTGACCCCATTCCTGGAGGCCTGCATGGACATCGTGGTTTTGAAGAGCTGCAGGACCTCCAGCCTGCTGTGAGGTTTCTTTTTTCATCTTTGCCTCTGCCCAGGGCTGGCTCAGCCCATGGCACAGCCGGTCCTGTCCTTGGGGGAGCCACTACCTTCTCTCCTGCTCAGGTCCTCTCCTCATCACACGCAGCACAGCTGGCTCCATTTTGCTCCTGGCCAACTTGCCTACTAACATTTTCTGTTTCAAGCCTTCCCCCTTTTTTTCCTCTCCCTTTTGAATTTTGGGGTTTTGGTTGCTTCTACAGAATTGTAGCACTGTCCCAGAATTTCGTATGAACTGTGCAGTTTCTTTTTTCCCTTGGCAGATTTAGTTTTTTTTTTTTTCTTTTTAATCAGGACATTCATTCCTGGTTCCCAAGAATTACATTTTTTATTACAAATACCAATATCATGAGCTTGTCTTCGCACAGTTTGTTGTTCACGTTTTCATGATCATTGTATCATTTTGTCACAAGAAATTTTGGAGGCTGGAAAAAAAGGCACTGAATGCAAATTTAAACTGTTGGATTGACCCAAAGTTACTCCATCTGAATTTGGAATTATAGGAATATGAAAGTGAATAAAGAATCTAATCGAGGGCAGCTCGACACACTGCAGCACTGAGAGAGGTGGCCCTGAAGTGAGACATGTGAACTGATGTGCCACTGTCACCTCCGGATTTTTTTGGAGGCATCGTTAGCTGGAAGCTGCATCTGCAGTATTTGGTTTTGCTCATTCATCTAGATAAGCACAAAGTTACGATGCCCTGATAAGCTTTCTGTGCTGCTGCTATTAAGTAATGCAGCATGGATATGGTGCAGCAGCTTGTGCCTTGCCAGCCTGCCAGGCTCAAGAAAATGGAAACTTCTGAAAGCCTGGAGCAGGCTCCAGCTCCTGTTCTCAGTGGTCTTTCCACTGAATATGGTGACGGCTGCTTGGTGCCATCTGGCCAGGGACAGGTGGCAGTGCTGGAGCACAGCAGAGGTGATGCCTGGGGGTCCCTGGGGCCACTGTGGTGGCTCCTCTGTCCCCTGTGCCCCAGGGGTGTGGGCAGCAGCCTGCCCGTGGGGGCAGCCCCCAGGCACCACCAGGAGGAATGTGTGGGTGTTTCGGTGATAAATGGGACCGATGGGTGCGGGTAAAGGGCATCCCAGGGTGACATTTGTGGGAGGTCGTGTTGGGTCTTTTCCTTCCCTTATCTGAATGGGCAGGCTAGATGTGTGAGGAGATGGTAGGGCATGGGAGACCGTATCTCCTTTTTTAATCCATCTTAATAAATGGGCAGCTTTTGACTCATGTAACTTCACATATGGAAACTTTATTTTATCACTGCACATCGTTAGTAAATGTTACATCAATCATTTATGTGAAGCATTTACAGCATCCCTCAGCAGCACTGCTTGCGGCAGGCCTTCCTGGGAGCCCCTCTGCCACGGCCGCAGACCTGCGGCTTGCTCAGAAGCCAGCATCAAGCCAGAAAAGTTGAGAAATTTCGCAAAAAGCTTGACCTAAAAAGACATGTAAATCTTTTTCTTAGGAAGAAAGGAGGAATGTTGTTTACAGTTCTGTAGTGTTCTGTGGGGGCGACTGCTTTCTGGAAGCACCATGGGCAGCAGCTGAGCAGTTCGGGGGAGTTCTGGGCGGGAACGGGTTTTAACTCTGCCAGGGAGATCGGCACAGGCTGGACAGAGGTGGACGGGGCCAGGGGTATGTGGGAACGATGCCTTATCTGCTTCTTGAAGAGAGCTTAAACCTGGTGTTTAAGGTTTTGCTGAATACATTACAAAAGAGTAAAGGATCAGAAATGCCTGGACTAACCAAGGCTTTCCCTTTCCCTTTTTCCACACAAAGGGATCCTGGTTTTGCCCATCCCTTTGGTGATGTCAAAGATAGCAGCAGCTGTTTTTTTGTTGTTGTTTCCGGAAGAAAAGGTCTCAGACAAAGCTGATGCCATTTGCTGCTCTCTCTGTGCCCCGTGTTGGAGTAAAGGCACAACCTAACAGAAAATGAAATCGCTAGGAGCCCAAAAATCTGTGATTGTAGTTTGTTCACCTTAAGTAACTCTGTGTTTGTCTCTAATTCTTTGTTTCTTTGTTTTCCGATTTTTATCGTTGACACCAGGGTTTCAGTTACCACACCGTAAACCACGCTCTGCAGAAGAGTATGGCTGGGTGTCCTCTTCCTTCAGCAAGAGACCTCCCTGAGCCCAGGCTCTGAGTTTGACTTTTTGCCTATACACCTTGAAAATGACAGCCTTAAGGCTTCTCTTGGCATTTGTCTTTTCTGAGTGCTCAGGCTTCTCTTCATTTACTGTAGTGAATAGGACTGCGAATGCTGAATGTGAATTCTTAATGTTGCACAGTCAGCCTTATCACTTTCTCTGAGCTTACATTTACAGCTTTTCCCTCCCAAGACCCCTAAAAATATCGTTCATGTGTCTTGATGAGGCTGGTTTGAAACAGCATCCTTCCTTTCTCTTCTAAATTGGCTTTTCAACAGGTCGGCCAAGCTGCAAATGCATGATGCCCTGCATTGGCAATCAGGTCCCTCTGAACACTGACAATCTCTTTCTCCCACTCAACCAGATTGTATTTTAAAATGCTCTGAAGGGCTCTGAATTGTCTTATCCTGGCACCAGTAATTACTGAAGAGCAGAGGGCATAAAAGGAGGACTGCACGCACTCCAAACTTTCTGTTAATCTGTGCTAATGCAGAAAGTAAAATGTTTCCAGAAGAGCAAAATGAAAAGATTTCCTTCTGACTGCAAAAGAATAGTGAAAGAATACTCTGGTATGTATGAGCTGAGCTTATACACAGTTGCATGAAAATATGCTGCAATTAGAGATCTGTTCTGCTGTAAAGCTGCCTTAGGTAGGTCCAGTGCTTTTAAGCAGTCAGCAGTACTTACTGGTGCTTGCCTCGTAAGTTTTAGCCTGGCATCAACGAGCGATATCATCCGCTCCCAGCAGTATGTCACATTGTACCCTACGTTTTTTGCATGTTTTGAGAGACCTTGGAAGGTGAGGTGCAACCAAAAATGTTAAAGTCATGCAGCAATGGTTGGTTGAAAGGCTTTATTTTTTAATAGGATTGTATAGTTTCTGCAAATGTGGTAAAATTCTGACTTCCCTCATATTTTTCAGTTTTATGCAGAAAATTGAAACAAACCATGAAATAAGAGAAGAAAAAAAAAAAAAAGGCAAGCTCTCCAGCCTTGCCTTATTTGTAGCAGTATTGCCTCATTATAGTTAAACATGAAAGCTGTTGTTCGAGTGCTTAATGTCTCCTCTGTGGATGAGGTTTCCCAGCTGCAGTATCTCTAAGGATGCACCGTCATCTCCTCCAGAACTGAGTCAGGGCTCCTGGGCTGAGTCACCAGAGCGCTGCTGAGGAGCTACCTCCAGGTGACAGGCTCTTTCAAAATTAAATGTTCCACTGTCTCCTGCTGTTGCTATGTCTGTCACAGTAACTAACGCAATGACCACTTGACCTGTGGGGTTGGTCAGTGTTCTCAGCATTTCCTCTTAATTTTTGTATTTATTTGTTCTATCTAAGGTTTGTAATTTCCCAATCCAATGTGTTAGCTGCCTTCATCCTAGTAATAAGTGTCTGGTTTTGTTCTTTCTTCTCTCAGTCCAAGATGGGAATCTCTTTGCTGTGTTCTCAGGACTTGCAAATTCATCCTCAGCTCTCAGCCACCCTTTTGATGCTTTACTTGTCACTTACTAAGTATCTGTTGTGGTCTTCACAAAATAGCTATCTTCTGATTCCTTGAATTTTATTTTGTTCAATAATATATTCATGTTTTCCTTCACTGATGAGGTTTACTGCTTCCCAAAGATATACATATGCCAAGTACCTTTGGCTTAAAACTTACCTAATGACTAGACTGGGCAGTTATTCGCACTACTTCATGCCTCAAAAGCCAAACAGGCGATTTCACAAACGTGCAGAGACTCTTTACGTTTCATTTGGAAACAAATGTACATTTCTATACACTAGCAAACATACCATTTCCTTCAAATTATAAATTATTACAATGCCCTTATTTAGGAAAAGTATTTTAACTAACATTGTTTCATGCAAGCCTTAACATATATTCTAATTATTGGAGCCCACAAAAACACAATACAATTAATAACTTAAAGTTCTTTTATTCATTATAACTTTGAGCATTTTGACTCCATACAAATAAAAAGCTCTCTATAAATTAAATAAATACATTAATAGCTGCAATAAGAAATATAGTTATAAATATCTGATAATACGTATGTAAAACATTCATGCTCATGTTGTATGAATGTTGTATGAAGAGCGTCTTTGGAGCGCTCTGTGGCAGCATTAGAGCATTCTGTCAGAACTAGTGTTGTATAAAACACACGTTCAACTAGCTGGGTTGCTAGCTTCTGTCAGCCCGTTTTCTGGCACTTCTCATGCAGCCATTGAAAAAACTTCTTGTAGTCCGCTAGGGCACTCTTCAGAGGTTTCTCTTTCACTCGACATAAAGGACTTTCCTCAGGTGCCTATAATAATAAGTAATAGTGATAATAAGGTTAATGTGGAGGAGAATAAAAAGAGCATATTGCTGCAGATTATCCATTGTTGTTCAGGGTAATATTTAACCAAGAAGGAAAGGCAGCTTTGTGAATGAATGGACAGAAGACTTGTGAAAATCAGGATAATTTCCTTCTGACTTTGCTCACTGAGATGTGGCATAGGGCCTTTTCTTATTTATCTTCTACGTGGTGACAAGACCAGTTTTTGTTTAAGGGGTGTGCATCTTTTAGAAAACTATAAATTGCATCCAGACTCCATGAATGTAACTACACGTATTTAAGTATTTTTTTACAAAACTGTTGCTGAAGGCAGCCGTAATGATCAACAGTGCAAAACTAAGAGTGTTAGAGATAGTGTCAAAGGTTTGCTACTGGCTTTAGTGGACCAGGATGCTCAGAGTTGTTTAATTTTGTATGCTTTAAGAACAAATAATTGGTCCACTCACAGTAAATTCAATCTTTTACATACTTATTCACTATAAATAATATGTGAGAAACTTACTGTATGTGTTTTATGGAAAGTTGCTATAATGTGGTCTGTATTTTGCTTCATCAGAAAAACGAGTCTTTTCATTTCGTCACTCTTCAAGAAGTCCGTTTTATTCAGCTGCTTTATGGTTTCTTCCAGGTGAAAGCGAACACAGTTGCACTAAAAAAAAAACAAACAGCAAAATTATATTGTCAAATTAGTTACATTTTACGTTGTTAAATTCAATAACTAACTGCATGAACAGCAGAAATATAAACAATCTATTTCTATACAATTAGGGAACGAAGTGTTTTTCTGTATTTTCTGTGATTTGTTGGTAAAAATCTGGAGGAGGAAACAAACAAGCACATATCAAAAAATCATTGCAAATGAAATATAAATCAACACAGGAACAATAGTTGTAAACAGGAATAGAATCTGTTGGGGTTGGGGTTTTATCAAAATCATAGCGATGAGCCCCAGGAGATAAGATCTGCTAATTGGCTTTCAGAGCTACCACCTCTGTACAGGACAGAAGCATTGCACTCATCTGTCTATTAAAGTGCTGCCCTTCAACTTTTTTTAAATTGCAAACTCTTATTTTTTTTTCTCTAAATATAAGGCCTCCCAGCAGCAGACCACCTGTTCTTTTCATGAAGCTTTCGTAGTTCACAGAGAAATCTGCAGACCGCAGGCTGAAAACCACTGATCAACAGGGCTATCTACGCGAGGTAACTTGTCATGTCTGCAGATTGCTTCCTTTGGAGACAAACTCTGTTATGCTTTATAATAGCTCATCTGTTTGCCAAGAGGTAAGAACGTTTTAGCATTTCTAGTACTGATTGTGTTCTCTGCCTTCTGCTCTACGTGAGGTACCACTTGGGGGTCTAGACATGTAGTAGCGTTGAGAACAGCCTCAGTATTAAGTTCATCTTGAGAGCTCATGAAATTGACTTCAGTAGAACTAGAACTAAGTCTCAAAGTTCCTGGTCTCAAAATTAGTTTTTCACCTGCATAACTTCTTGTATGCAAGGAATGTCACTGAATTGCTTATGAAAACACAATTAGCATGCATATTCCATTTTTGTGAGACTGAATCTTTGTTAGTGGTCTTACTCTCAAGATCGGCTACAAAGCAGTACAACAGCAGTAATAAAGAACCTTTAAAAGTCTTACCCGAAATCTCTGTCTAGGTACTGGAAGGTAGAGCTAAAATTAAAAAAAAAAAAAAAAAAAAAAAAGAGATTGAGGTGTTAGAAGGTATTTCTAAGTAACTGCCACATTGTTAAGCATCTCTACCTACATATCGTCTTCATCAGGTTTTCTATTTCTGAACTTCCTTTGGGGAAACAATTGCAGCGCCAGCTTCAGAGGAGAGGCTGACACTCAGTACCTTCAACATTTTAAATTTAATAAACAAAACACGGGAGAAACAAACTAGAGATGCAGCTAGCCCATTCTCGATTTGATACTTCCATCAAAAGAACTGTTAAAAAAAAAAAAAAAAAAAAAAGGAGGAAAAGCTAAAGACCTACCTCCTTGTTTGTAAGATTCACTAAAGTCTTGAAGTCTTCTTGAAATTCTTCTATTGCACTGCCCATAGAGACAGAGAAGCAGCAGCTCAAGAATAATAAAGAGAGAAACAGCATTTTTCCTTCCAGGAGAGCTATGTTTGATTTATGACTTTTTAACACCACATGCTGCCTATATATACCCAAGTACACCTTGAATATTAAATCAGAGGGAAAATTTTCTTGTATAGGAAAAGGTACAAGAAGACTGTGCAAATTATTGTAGGCACTGTGGGATGCCTCAGTGGGGACAGGTTGGGGGTTTCCTTCCCTCTGACATCAAGTAAGGGGAAAATACCTTTGTAGATAAGAGTTGTCATTTTCTTACACGATATCAAAAGCTCATCACAGGAAATGGGAGTATTCCTTGTATAACACACACATTTATGTGGTTCTTTTCTTATTTTTGCATCATGTAATCAGATAGATGGAGATCTGGAAATCTAAGTAGTTCTTAACATTCCACTCAACAATATGACATCCTTTGTTCAGTAGGATTTTCTAACCTAAACTCCAGTTTTAGGTTTAGTAAAATAATAGCAAATTCTTAGACATACAGACCCTAACAGCACTCAAAAAAATTGACTTCTATAGCCTTCCTCCTTCACACTTGCTGTTCCTTGAAAATTAGTATATAATACATAACTGAGAAAAGCATGGGTGTAACTAGCCACAGCCAAATAGTAAAAGCACGGTAGAAATTAGTAGTCCTGGCATCAAGTAAAAACTTTACTTGAATTTAGAGTTCTTCAATGGTAGTGGAAAAACTCTATGTACTGAGAAATACTGAAGTGTGAACAAATGGCCACTTTCAGATGGCTGGCAAGCGTTTGTGAGATGGTAGGAGTCACACATAAAAAGGTTACAATTTTCCAGCAAAATCAAATCACTGAACAATGTGAGAAGAGTCATCTGTTTTCCATAGCTATCTGCTTGAAAGTCATAAAAAATTCTTTGTACACAAGATCTCAATTTATTGATACCTAATTTTATGAACAGATCTGTTTCTTATTGACGATATTGTTAAAATAGTTAAAATTTTATAAATAATTTTGATATTGAAATACATATTCTCATCCCAAAATTCAATAAGAAAAATATAATTAGTGTTTTTTTTAAAAAAAAAAAAAAAACTCTCTAAAGGATCTTTTGACATGAGCTGAAAAATCTCTTGAAAAAGCTTTTAACGCTAGATTAACAGAGCATCCGATTTTAAGAGCACATCCAAAGGAACACAACCTCAGCTGAAAATGTTTGGATCCTGGAAGAGCATGAGAGTAACACAACAAACGCTCACATTCCTCAGTAGAAATCAGCATCTGACTGCTCTAAGAGACAGGGTGCTAACCTAGTATGGCCATTCTTCCATAGAGGAAGTGGCATGAAAAGGATCTACAATAAATAGGCAGGAGTAAAAAAGATCTTCTGAAAGGTTTCCCTTTCCCACAGTGTGGATATAAAGTAAGCATTTAGTCAAAGTTTTGTTAAAAATATTAGCATAGAAATTAGCATGTCTATTATATCATGTGCTAATAGAGTAAATCTTTAAGTTAGATTTAATGAAAGTTAGAGTAGTGATTTTTCATCCTATTTATATTGGTCAAAATCTAATCTTTGTCTATCATCAGCACCTGAATTACAGTATCAGCAGCAGTGTCCTAGCTGGTTTTGAAATACTGAAAAACTTTGCCCCAACCTGATTGCAGCCCAAGGTGATACAGCACCTAATTATGATCTGGGAGAAGGACAAGGTGCAGTTTTTTAGTAACAGTAGATTTCTGTCCATCATCCATGGATAGAACCATGGCAGTTCTTTGTATCATGGTATCAATGAGTCTTGTGGGAGAATTTGAATAAAGAAAGGGTAGTGACATTACAGGAGGTATGTGGGAGTAGGATGGAAAAAATGTATGAAGGCAACATAGGATAAGTGTCTCCCAGTAAGATGCCATTCAGCCAACTGCAACAGAAGCAAAAAAGATCAGTATTTGAGGTTCCATTTTCCAGCTGACTGCAAATGTATTGTCAGAATTTGTGCCTGTACATATCCTGTGAGGCACAGCGAAACCACAACTGAGAGTACATGGGAAGAAAAAAAGATCAGTTAAATGAAGATATCATAGTGGTTGAAAAATGTCAATGAAGGATGGGCAGTAGAAGGAAAGATGGTTATAAAGTACTGAGAGATGGGCAGAGCAGCATCCAGGTGACGGGGTTGACTGCAAAGAAATGGAGAAAATGATTTGGCAGCTCTTGGGGAGAGCGAGACCTGCTGGCAGAGTTGCGTGGCTCTGGCATTCTTCCAGGCCTGACTTGGATCTGAACTCAGTTTTAAAATCAGGGCATGATAAAATCTACTCTATAAAGTGGTGGTTTAAATTGCACATAAAACATAATTTAGACAAAAGCTGGCTCTTCTAACATGTTGGCCTCTAGAACAAGTTTTGAAAGAAACATACATTACTGCCATACCAGTAAATATTACAATAAGACAAAAGATGACTTAGGTTGTCAGAGATGGATCATGCCAAAGTGATCAGATACCTGTTTGATAAGAGTTTGTGTAGGAAGAAAATGTGGTGGATCACAGATATCTGTGTTTTAGTGAAATACTGAATCAAATGATAAAGCACTCAATCTGAAGATGTGAAAGCATTAAGGCAGATGAATAGTTTACTGCGCAATGGCAAGAGCCATGTTCAAAAGGAAAGTTATGGGGCTGGCATAAGTAATTAATGAGTGTCTTCAAGATTTAGCCTCTATACCTTTGTCTTTAATAATGCCATTGCTCAGGTGAACAGAGAACTCAAGGAAGAGAGCAGTGGAGAAGCATGGCTTCATTATCCAGGAAAATGAAGGCTGAGAATATGTGCACTCTATAAACAGTTCGGGAGATAACAGCAGGAAGAAGGTAGATCAGACACAGGATTATGTGAAAACAAACACACATGGGGAATACTCCAGCCACCAGACATGTAGCTTGGGAATGTAAAAGTGTGTAGTAACTAGTCAGTCTTCTACCTGAGGTTCCAACTAGTTTTATAAAAGAAGGTGATGTTTCTAGAAGGGGTGACATAATAATATGCACTGTAGGAGACTGGAAACAGTGACTCAGGTTGTCCCTTCTGCTCTTCAGGCTTGTGTGTTCACACCTTCACAGATTTATATATTCTGAAAGACTGGTAGTTGTGCTGTCTGTCGAAGGATGTAGATCACAAGCAAAAAAAAAAAAAAAATCATTCTCACAAAACCATCCCATAGTAGCTTAAATCACTAATTAGAATAGGTTTCATATTGGTGAATACTGCATGTGAAACAGATCTGTTACAAGTAATAACTCTGTCTCCCTATCAACAAACTTTGGAAGCTATTCCAGAGGCTTAACTGGCTGCAGTCAAGGATATGGTCTGTGCATCATTCAACAGCAACACGGAAAATTGTTGTCATGGAGAAAGCAGCAATAACAGATTAATGGTGTTGTACTCCTGGACAACTGAGTCATAATGAAGACAGTTACAGGGACGAGACACAACACACAAATAGAGGGCTTTCCACTTTGTTTTCCATTTCCATTTTATTTTCCTTCATACGGGAAGCACAGCGAGCACTAAAATATACTGGTAAAGTTATCAATCAAATTCAGAGTCATCTGAAAATGCAGCTGATTAACTTCCCGAGCCAGGCAGCTCACCTGGTTTACTTACAGGTAAGCAGAGTTGGACAGCTCCAGCCTGTCTGGGGCTGCGAGAGAGAGCTGAGGGTGTCCACAGCAGAAGGCGGTGGCTGCAGCTGGCAGCCCTTCCCTGTAGTTAGTCCTGGAGAAAAGTCCCAGATAAGGGAAAAAGTGCTAGTCCTCTGGCCTTCTGAGTTCTGTTTGGACCTTTTCCTAACTGGGAGATGAATAGGGCTATCGAGCAAAGAGTAAGAGTTGCTCCTTGCAATGGGTGTGGGAGAAGACTGATACTGGGGGCAGAGGAAGTTTGCAGGCCCTAGAAAGAAATGAACTTGAGCACTGAGAGAACCTTTTACCCACCCACAATTACCTTGAACCTTTCTACAGTCCCCACATTTGCCTGCAAACTCTGGTACTCCTTTCCAAACCCTTTGCAGACACAAAGTGTTCATGGTTGTGTAACCTCTGATTAAACCAGTGCCTGATGGCCCTAGCTGTGTAACAGCTGGAGTCTACAGACCACAGCTTCTAGATCTGATGATATACAGCTCTTGATATATTATATTATCTCTACGATACCCTAATTACTTTTTAAATGCACTTTGTGCATGTGATCATTATTAATAACATTATTTGGTGACATAGCATTGTGAGAGATGGAGCATTTCATTACTGAAAAGAAAGATTAGTTGAAAAAATTAGATGTGGCTTAGAATTTTGGATTTTTCTAATGTCCAGGATTTTTGCTCAGATTCTTTTCCAGGACAGGATGGAATGTTGAAAGTATTTAACAAACTATCCTAAGATCATAAATGTCAGAAAATCAACAATGAAAAGAATTCATGTTTTCATGGGTACACAGAAAAGTCGATAGATAGTGGTTGAGGAGTTAACCAGAAGCACTTGATTTTTTTTTTTTTTTTTTAGTATTTTATTATGGGGAAGCAGTTATATTCCCTTTGCCCATTTTTTCAGAGTAAGACATAAATTACACATTTTATAATGTTTTGAACTTCTACTTCCTCATCCTAGTGAACACCAACGGAAACATCCGCTCTTGCAGTGCAGGTTCTGTCACTATATCCAGTAATGGACATGCATATTATTCACTGTTTTCCAGTTTAACTGTTCCAGTTGCACTATTTTGTGTGGGTTTCCTAACTACTTATTTTGCTTTTGAGAACAGGACCTATATTAACCAACCTACAACATGCACCCTTGCTATATGTATCGTCTATTTTCATTTCTTCTTTTTCCTCTGTTTTTTTCTAAAAAATATTTAAAACAAAAAACAAAACATTTCAGACTTAACACCGTGACTATAAGCAAATAAAACAGACTTAGGAAAATGAGTTTTTCTTTGGTGTGTGTTTGTTTGTCTTGTTTCTACTGCTATTCTATTGCTATTTCATATTCAGTGTATATTGCTAGAATTGGTCAGCTGGTAGCATGAAGTTGCTTTTGCTCAGCTGCCCTTGAGCAGTCCATGGAACAATGGAAGATTTCCTTCACTTAATGTAAAAAAGCTGCTGCAATTTATTTTCACATTTTGATAACTCCAATAAAATTCATCTTTGCACAAGAAAACTGTCAGTCTATGAGACAAAAAAAAAAATAAATAAAAGTTGGATTGGTAATGGAGGCAATACAGTTTATTTACAAACTGTTTGTATTCTAGTTCCAACAATTTTTATAGACTATAGCTGTAAAGTGTGGAAAAAAGTATTATATTCCTACAATTAAAACTTTTCTACTTAATGAGAGACCATCTGTCTGAATTTGATAATCCATGCATCATAATGGTATTAGAAGTGATCTATACTAAATTTCTGAAGTGGAAAGCTGAAGTATGAGGGTTAGCACCTTGCACGTAAGCATTGCCCTGGGCAAGGGAAGCTGTTCTTGTGAGGGCATGGCAGAGGGTTCTCGCACATTTAATCTGCTCTAATAACACTTGTCTGTATGCTCAACACTTCTCTGGACCTAGATGAGACATGAGCTTCAAAACCACCTCATGCCACCTAGTCATTCTTTCCCTGGTTAGTGTTTTTATAGGGATTTCAGTGAAAGTTTCCCCCAAACTGAACTTAAATGGAGTAATCCTATGGTAAGGTAGATGACTACGCTTCATCCTTTTCCTGCATAAAGCGCAAAGAGATTGATGTGGAATTTTTGCAGTTCATATTCTAGATTTCCTACTAAGCTCGGTGAATTACCAGGTTGTATAACAGAGACTCGAAAACCATTTCCTGACTCTGGTCTGTTGCTGTGAGAGAGGGATGCATCACGCTCACATTACCAGCAGCGTCATGGTGAACCACCACTCACCCACAGCCCCGAGTACTCGTGCTACCACTGGAAATACTCTCTGGCATGCACAATTACTAATATGCCTGGCATGGCTGCAGTGTGCACCTGTATCTGCCTCAGCTCTGATGATGCTGTGCCACCTTTTCGCACTGTGGTCATTTATCCCGTGCTGGGTTTGATTCCACAGCGCGTAATGGGCAGAGTGAGTGGACATCAAACCCAGCAGCAGAAATGTGGTTTTCCTCCGCCCGGCCTGAGCATGAAGCACTGAGCCAGACTGCTGAGCAGATCTGGAGGTTTCTGTGAGAAGACTGACACTTGGCTCTCTTAATTTTGAAGGTTTTGAAGGATTTGTTCCTGTTCCTAACGCTGGAGCTGGGGTCCAGCAGAGCACAGTATGGCCTTGGACCGGGCCACAATTTTGTGCCGCCATGCACAGTGCTGCAGGGCTCTGAGCAGAAGGCTGGAAACACTACAAAATAACTCCGAAGTGACTATGTTAGAATTGTTAGCTGTCTTAAAAGCCCCTCAACGCGGGGGGGTGGGGGGGGGGGTCGCTGTCTGCCACTGGAAGACCCCTCGGAGACCTCCGTGGGGTGGCGGGGCTGGGGGAGCGGAGCCCCCTCAGGGCTGCCCCTTCCACCCTCGGCCCCAGGAGGCCGGGGTCGAGACTGACGAAGGGCGAGGGACAGGGGGAGCCCCGGCCCAGCAGCCGCCGGCAGCCCGGCCCCGCGGCGCGGGGCGGCGGTAGCGAGCCGGGCCCGGCCGGGCGGAGCCGCCACAGCCGGGGCGGAGCGGGGGCGACCGCGGGGGCTGCCGGGGGGCCGGGATCGGGACCGGGAGCGGAGGTGAACGGGGCTGAGGGATGTGCTGGGGAGGGTGGGCGGCATCGCCTGGCCGCCCCTCGGCCGGGGAAGGGAAGGGCCGCCGGAAAATGTCCGCCCCCGCCGCAGCGCCGCGTTCGGGGCGGGAAACTCCGGCTGCCCACCTCAGGGCCGGCCGCGGGCTTCCCGCTCCGGGCCCGGGTCCACCGCATGGGCACGGCCGGGATGGGACCCGCTGAGGGTTCCCGGAGGGCCCGAGCACATGTGTGCGGTGCAGGCGGGGCCGCGGGGCCGGGCCCTGTTCGTTCGCACCGGCGGCACCGCGGCTGCTTCCAGCCGGCGGCGCCCCTGAGCCTCCGCCGCAGGGTTTTGCCTCATGTCGTGACAGGGCTGGTGTCTGTGACAGTCACACCTTGAGAAACGGGGGCGGTGGAAAGTAATGATAAATAAAACATATATGTTAAGGGGTAACGTAATAAAGCACTTTACTTAAAAGCCCTTGAAGGGCTTTTTTGTTATTTTTGAGTGGCTGATAAATGGCCGGGCCCTTAGCTTTGAGTTGAGCTCCTCAGTGCTAAGAGGGTTCCGCTTTCGTAAGTTCTGTGCCTTGAGCTGTAGCCCTGTTTCTAACAATATACGCACTTAAATAACCAGGTTGTCGCCTTACAGATATGCAGAGATTTCGCCATCTCCGACTTTCACAGAGCTTTGTTTTACAGGGTTTATGACGTTTGCGTTTCTGACTGCGGACGAGAAGAAATTCTGCAGAAATGTCAAGGATCGAGAAAATGAGTATCCTCGGAGTGAGGAGCTTTGGCATAGAGGATAAAGACAAACAGATTATCTCTTTCCATGATCCAATGACTATTTTGGTGGGACCAAATGGTGCGGGAAAAACGGTAAGGCTTACACGATTGTTTTTGTGCACCAAATAACTCTGAAAACCTTGAAAATACAAAGAGTGATTTCAACAGCAAGATACGAATATTAGAAAAACTTTGCTGTTTACTGTAAATATTGTATTGGCTTACATTATTAGAGATCTGCTTGTTATCCTGGGCTTTGCAGGGCACTACTTGGTGTTTTTCGTAGGAAATTGATCAGGGTGCTGACTAGAGCTGTTTTTGCAAAGTACCATGTTCTCCTGGTACTGAAAAATAAAATGTCATTTATTATTCCTCTCTCCCCTTGTGTTTATCTTACTTGTAAATGTTTGGGCTGCTACTGTGTTTTGTTTTTAGTCTTCCTTGGTTATTCTAAATTGTCATTTTAATTATATACTTGTTTTTGTTTTCTTAGACTATCATTGAGTGCCTTAAATATATATCCACTGGAGATTTTCCCCCTGGCACCAAAGGAAATTCATTTGTTCATGATCCAAAGGTAAAAGCCACAGTGGCTGGATTCAGTGCACGTCTACTCCTCAGTAAAATACTGAACTTCACACAGGGTTGTGATGAAAACAGAGATGCTTAAGTATTAGGCAGACGTGAGCTGACTATACTGTCTCAGGAAAAACAGAGAACTGGGGAGGGACTGGAACACTCTGCATCTGGGAAGGCATGTATTTGTTTGGGTGTTGAGAATAATTTCTCATACTTATTTCATCGTTGTCGTTTGTACTGAAGGTTGCCCATGAAACTGATGTTAGAGCTCAGATTCGATTACAGTTTCGAGATGTTGATGGAGAGCTTGTAGCTGTCCAACGATCCATGGTTTGTTCCCAGAAAAACAAGAAAACAGAATTTAAAACACTTGAAGGGGTCATTACTAGAACAAAGTAAGTTTAATTATATTTTTTAAATATTTTTTCTTTCTGCAATGTGAAGAACAGTTTGGGTTTTGTATATTTTTACATATAAGACGAGAAATATTCATAATGTGCTCTCTGAAGTTCCTGTCTGTGTTCTTAGATGGAAGGTCTGGAGTCTCAACACTTAATCTATTAGTTGATTCAAAAATATTCAAAAAGGATTCAAAAATCATTTGATAGCCACTATATTAAGAACTACGTATATCAATTGACTTACATTGACTATCATTATAAGTCATTAATTGACTTACATAATTGACTATCAATTGACTTATTTGAAAATTCTGTTCCTGATGCTCTAGTTTGAAAGTAATGTATGAAATTCATAAGCTTTATTTCCTTTAGCACCATTTTTAGCTTCAGGATATTGTCAGTCCATATTTATCATATTTATCATATTTAGTCCATATTTATCTCCAGTTTCCCCTGGTTTTCACTTGGCTTTAATCAAGATCAGTCTTACTCCCTCTGGTGGTTCTGCATAGATTTTTAACATGTAGCAACACCGACTAAAAACATTTGCTGTTAAATGCACCTGATGAAAATGGTAATTGTAGACTTAACATTTTGTTACTCTGGTTTGTAACTAATGCAATAGAATGTTCTTATACAGATTTAAATAAGCTTTTTTTGTTTGTTTTTAAATAATTTCTAGTAACTGCTTTATGGATTTTCTTTATCTGTGCTACATAGGCATGGCGAGAAGGTCAGTCTCAGTTCTAAGTGTGCAGAAATTGATCGAGAGATGATCAGTGCCCTTGGTGTTTCCAAATCCGTGCTCAACAATGTCATTTTCTGCCACCAAGAAGAGTCCAACTGGCCATTAAGCGAAGGGAAGGCCCTGAAACAAAAATTTGATGAGATCTTCTCAGCAACAAGGTTTTTGTCTTTACTGGAATAGAATAAAATTAAATAAACTGTCTTCTCTAGTAGTGTAGGTGTTAAAGAAAATGTCTGAGGCATCATTATTGCTGTATTGCCTGTAGGATCTGAAATTTGTGTGTTTTTTTTTTTTTTTTAAGGTATATTAAAGCACTGGAAACTCTCCGTCAGGTACGGATGAAACAAAGCCTAAAAGTGAGAGAGTGTCAGACAGAACTGAAGTACCTAAAACAGAATAAAGAAAAAGCACAGGAAATCCAGGACCATCTTAACAATAGGGAAGCTCAGTTGTCTGCTTCTAAAGAGAACGTAAAAACTATCGAGAGTCAGCTGGATCCTTTAAAGGTAATTTATATGATGTTTACATTAAGATTTTAGTATAAAACAGCACATAAGATTAAAAAATATATATATAATTTCAAAGCTGGAGGAATTTCCTGATTAAAATGTTATCTAACCTTCTATTCTGCAGCGGAATTAAGCAACAAACCTGATAGATGCTGCTCTAATCTGTCAACAGTTATTGGAGGTTTAAAACACTGTCTGTGGAACTGTTGTAACAGCATTGATGATTTCTTTGTTTGTTTATTTTGTTACTTAATTTAAAATCTCTTTCAAATTTGGCTGTTAACTATAAAACTATCATGAATTATAACTAAAGCTAAATGTTTTTTTTTTTTTTTCAAAATAATTATGCTGAAGTTTTACAGTTTAGAGTACAGTATTGTATAGAGCATTTTATTATGGGATTCGTAAACTAGTGAGATATTAAGGTCTTTTCCAACCTAAATGATTCTATTATTCTATGCTCCTTTCGTTTGCAGTGTTCTCTGGCAGCAGTTGAGAAGAATCTCATGAAAGTAATGTTGCTAGACAACGACGTAAAAGCTCTGGAGAGCAGGAGAAGGCAGATGGACAAAGATAATCAAGATCTGCAACAGAAGATGGAAAAGGTTGCCTTTACAATTCCATGCTGTCATCCTTTCTGCAGAAAAATCAAAGTCTGCCTTTTGCTACCATGTGAACAGTGTATTTTATTGTGCACCAGATGCTGATTATGAACACTTCCAAGGCCCGATTAGCTCATTTGATAATATGAGATACGGAGCTTTATGGAACAGTATTTGTAGTTAGTTTCTGTGCAATTTGGAGGTAGGAGTTAAATTGCTGTTTGTAACTGATCCCTCCACCGTAGATTAGCCTGCCAGGAAGAGAAATACTGACAAAAGTTACAGTAATAATGCCCTGCAGTGTGGAACTTGAAAATACCTACCTTTCACAATATGTTCCTGATAGCCAGCACTTGTTTTAGCCAGCGTGGGATGTCTTCTGACACTGATATTGTTCTTGTCCCTGGACAGTTTTTTATTTCTTTTTTTTTTAATCGTAAATAGTTTTTATTCTTTTGTTGTGATTGTGCAGGGGCATTTAAAATTATTTTGACAGATGAACAAAAATTCTTTAGGATAGTGGTGAAAATTCAGATGAACTTGTTTTATCAGCATATGAAATTTTTTTCTGTTTTTGCTCATAGTATGTTTAATTTTTTTCTTAATATAAGTCTTAGCATAGAAATTCTATATGGGAGGTTCTTGGATTCTGTTATGGTAAAGCCTGTACTTTTTTATAAACAATCATTAGATTGTTTATAACAACCTGTTATCAGTTTTTTTTTAACTGAGTTCAGTTAAAAAGCGAAGCTTATTCTGTATTTTATTTGGTGTAAAGGTTTTTCAAGGAACGGATGAACAGTTAAGGGATAGATACCAGAACCACCAGAGAACAGTGAAGGAGAAAGAGAAGAGATTATCAGACTGTAAGCGTGAATTAGATAGAGCCATTAAAGAATGCCAGAGGTTTAACAGTGAAAAGTCAGAACTGCTCGTTGAACAAGGTATGTTAGACTTGATCTAAAACTTTGTATTTATGTTTAAAGGAATTAAGATCTGAAGTAGAATTACTGATAATTGAAGGTGTTTGAATGGGACAAACCCCCTGAAATGTGTGTTAGTTTTTGGTCAGTTGCACAGCGAGGTGTGGCAATCTCACAGGTGATCAAACCTCAATGTCTGTCCCCTGAATTTTTTTTAAGTGTGCTTGTTTTGAACTGTAATTACAACATGAAGTTTGTTCTTAAGTGTACCGTCTTCTATAGAAATATTCAAAATTGATCATTACGGATGGCATAAAACTCTGTCAGTCTACAGTTTACAGCACATTTGTTTTCACTGTCTGAGCCCATACTTCATCTAAGCGATGAAAATGCCTGCTAGCCAGTTGTGATTGTCTAAGTGTATGCTAACCAAGAAACATTTGAAAGCTGAATCCCTGGCATTCCTACTGTCGCATGTGAGGGCCGGGGACTAGTCAGAGGGCTTTAGGACAGTACTCTTCCATATCATATATTCTCTTTTAGATGGACTGTGGGAATTGCAATAAAGCTGTAGTAGTTGAAACACAGAATATAGGCTTGTATAAAATATGTTTGAGTTTAATTTAAGTTTTTCAGAATATTTCTAGTTTTAGAGGTTTTCTTTTAAATTTTTGATTTGATTAAAATTAGCTTAAAACTTACTAAATTAATAGTTAACAGAAACAGTGATATTTTAAGCTATAGCTTATTTTTAGTATTTTAAATGCTTCAGTGTAGAAGACCTTAAGGAAATAGTTGCAAATGACTTTGTATCCTAGATGTTCTCAATTTTTGAGGGGTTATGTTACATTTTTATTTTATTTTATTTTATTTTTGTGCAGGTCGTCTACAACTGCAAGCAGATCGTCACCAAGAATACATCAAAATAAGGGATTCATTAATTCAGTCTTTGGCAGCACAACTGGAATTAGATGGTTTTGAGCTATCGCCTCTTAATGAAAGACAGGTTACCAGTTTTCACAGGTTATTGAAGGAGAGACAAGCAAGAGATACAGAAACTGCAAATAACTTAATGGTATGGATTTTGTCATTTTAGGATTGTGTTATTAGTCCATATGTGTCTTTATGGTGCTGGGGGAAAATAAATGAAGCCATTTTTTTTCATCTAGTATTCTTATTATGGGTTGCTTGAACCCTTCTGTGGAAGTTAATTTTGGAACTAAGAGTGGTCATTGGGTGATCTGAATTGCCGAAGCTACTGAACAGACAGTTCTGCAGATAGTTTTTTCTCAACCGCCATCTCAAGCAGGTGGATCAGTGACACACTAAAAAAAGCCTGAGGAAGAATTTGAATGGGCAATTGTTAAGAAAACAAGCAACTTTGTTTTGAAGTCATCTTCAAAATGGAGTTGCTGTCAGACAACACTGCCATTATGCATCTGCATTTTCATATTGCTGCATTTTAGCAGGATAATTTTTCACGTATGAAAATATTTCAATTTCATGCGTTGTAGTGGTGAATATTTGCATACTATTGTGAAGAAGCCATTTTAAATGCTGTGTTTTTCCTATGAGTAAATTAATACATTATTGTTCACTTCTTTCAGAGAGAATTTGCGCAAAAAGAAGTGATGAAACAAAAACAGATAGATGAAATAAGAGATAAGAAAACTGGATTAGAAAGAACCATTGATCTGAAATCAGACATCCAAAATAAGAGAACAGCGGAACTGAAGAATGTAAAACATGAACTGCAGCAGCTGGATGGGTCATCAGGCAGAATTGTGGAGCTGGATCAGGAGATTGGCAAGACAGTAAGTTAATGTAATTAAAGATTTCTACAAGTTTGAAATGAAAACTTTCAGTTGGATGAATAAAAAAAATAAAAGCAAGCTTAATGTTTATTCCAAAAGAAAACCCTGTTGCATTTTTTCACTTTTAATGCCCTCTCTATACTTGGTCTGTTGGTATGTAGATATTTTAAGATTTTTCTATTTTTCTGGGCCAATAGAAAACGTGCTAGCACTAGTCAGTGCACTGACTAAAGTGCTGTGCTAGCTACGTTTTTCCAGATAACTTGTCTGTGAAATGGGCTAGTTAGTTGTAAGCGTATTATTCTGTAAAGCACTGCAATGCTGCAAGCATTTTATGTCCCAGCTGAACAGTTAATTGTGCCTTTGTAGCCAAACAGTTTATTTTTGTTCACGGTGTAAGAATTTGGTGCTTGAGAGTGTTTCTTCTAGCTTCCTCACTAGGATAATTCCAATGTGTAATGTTTAGTAGATGCTGAAATACAGAGAATCAAGCTAAATGAGTGAGCTCCTTGAATTTACATCATGTAGTTATGATTTATGTGAAAAGCATGAGCAACTTGGTACAGTACTGTATTTCAGAACTCTGCATCCATTGTCTGCTTTACGTTTCCTATACCCGCGTCACAGCCTTCGGCATCTTGCATGCATTCTTTATAGATCCTGAAAGTATTATTCCTGTAACAGCTAATGATACTGCTGCTGGACAGTTTTTAAGAGTTTTTTCTGGTTCTTTTAGTTAGGAACTTACTGTCTAATGTAATTGCATAAGTCTTCTGTGCTTTTGTTTTTTGTTTAGGAACATGAACTGGAGAAGGCTGAGAGGAGCAGCAATGTAGAAGCACTTGAACTGGAAGTGCAAACTCTGCAAAATGAGAAAATAAACCTGGACAAAGTTCTTCGGAAGCTGGATCAAGAGATGGAACAGTTGAACCTACATACAACAACAATTACCCAAATGGAGATGCTGAAGAAAGACAAAGTAATTTTTCTATCATCATCTCATAAGGAAGGGAAATGACATTAATATGGTCCCTTCAAGATTTGTGCATTTTTTCCAGATGTTTATGAACATTTGTATGTAAAGCTTCTGTCTGGCTTTATGGAAGCCATTAACTCCATGAATGCATTGAGTGACTTAAACATATGAAAATATTAATTTAAAATGCTTTATTTCCCAAGGCAGACAAAGAGGAACAGATTAGAAAAGTAAAATCAAGACATTCTGAAGAACTGACGTTACTGCTGGGATACTTTCCAAATAAAAATCAACTTGAAGACTGGCTTCATAGCAAAAATAGAGAGATCAATGAAACAAGGGACAGATATGCCAAGCTTAAGTATGTATTATTTTAATTAATTATGTCTCCAGAAGTATTTATGCAATTATGAATTTCAGCGTTGGAAAGTTTAATATAGCTAACATACTTTTACTGTAATTCATCAATATTTATTTAGGTGTCTGCAAAATGAAAGAAAGCATTGTGCAAAATTTGTTTAATATGTAGCCAATATAGTTTGTGCTAGTTAATAAAATCATCATATTTGAAGTATGTCAAAGGCAACACTAAAAGTAGTTAATAAAATATTGTAACATGTCCTTAATTATTTATACTACCCTAGCTGAATGGATGTGCTTTGGGGAAAAAAAGACAGCAGTCTTCTGACTTTCTTAGGAGTTACAGAATGGTTATTAACCATATCATGAATTTGTGTGATTACATGTTCCTAATTTCATTCATTGTAGAAAAGAATATGTCAGAAAGAGTAGGTGACTTCAGCACACTATGCAGCGATATGTATTAAACTTCTATAAAATCAAAAAAAAATGAGATTTGAGGTCTAAGAACAGGCCATAATTGAGAAGTATGGAAGATGAATAGAAGGGTGCTAACGTGTTTTGCTCAATAACGTTTTTTGTTTAATAGTATCTCATAAGCAATAATTAGGGAAGGAAGTCGGGGGATGAAAGTTAATATTCTAGAAACTCTCTTGTATGGATTTGACATTAGAAATTTGTTTCTCATCATTAAGCATCTGGAAAGCAAAAAAGGAATTTAAATGAAACACTTTATGCTGTATTTAGATTAATTGAAAATTTATGCTGTAGATTTCAAGAAAAAAATCGTTAAAGAACTGATGAATAACTCTGAAGTTAATCTGAAATTGGTATTACGTAGTTTTTGTTACTACAGTTTAATTTTTTTGTTGTTTTTCTGTAATATAAGAGTTTATGAATTAATGTTTCAGCAAACAACTGGCATCAGCAGAACAACAGAAGAATTTTATCAGTGCTGAACTAAGAAAAAAAGAAGAACAGTTGTCTAGCTATGAAGCAAAACTTTTTGATGTTTGTGGAAGCCAAGATTTTGACAGTAACCTGAACAAACTTCAAGATGAAATTGAAAAAAGTTCAAAGCAGCGAGGTAAATTTATCTATAGCTCTACTTTTTTCCTCATTTTAATTGTAACCTAGAGACACTGAGACACTCTGTAGCTTGTGGGTTTTTATATTTGCAGGACAGTCAGCATAGAAACCAATTTAAGATTCAGTAATAACCTCCCTTTTAACAAATTTCCCCTATCTTTACTACTACTTCAATTTCACGTTTAATCAAAATCAGTTGTTTTAACTCAGTTAATTCTCTTACTGTGTGTGAATGAAATACTGACTTTTACAAAACAAAAATGTAGATCATGACCTTTACAAAACCAAGGATGTGTTTGAATGATTGAATCTGACGGGTATGAAGACGAGTACAGAACTAGACATGTGGCATGGTTTTGGCCTATAGGGCCTACTGCTAACTGAAAGCAAGGAACTGCAGAAGGAGACGTAGAAGTACTTGTTTCTGTTGTTAATTGCTGAGGGATGAGTGTAGTTGAATAAAATAGAATAATTCAGGTTGGGGAGAATGTCAGGATGTGATCTAGGGCACCATTCTGAAAATAGGGACAGCACTGAATTCAGACCAGGTTGCTTAGGACCATTTTAGTTTTCTAATCTAGATGATTATGCACTGTATATTCAACATAAAGTCTTCTGTTTCTTTTTAAACTAGCTGTGCTTGCTGGAGCCACAGCAGTTTATTCACAGTTCATTACACAACTGACAGAAGAGAACCAGTCGTGTTGTCCGGTTTGTCAAAGAGTTTTTCAAACAGAGGCTGAACTGCAAGATGTAATTAGTGATCTTCAGTCTAAGCTGCGCCTTGCTCCAGACAAACTGAAGTCAACAGAGTCTGAGCTTAAAAGAAGAGAGAAAAAACGTGATGAAATGATGGGTCTTAAACCAATTAGGTAAAGTACTTCACAGACCATATTGCTGCAAGCCATTTAATAAAATCTTTAATAAAATCTTGATTTGTATATCCTTTAAAGGTACTTTTTTGTTAATGGCAGGTTTTGTATTGACTTACAATGTTCTTGAAGGAAATCTGAGTTTTATGGTGAATTCCAGTGCAGTCTGTGTTTCCGTGAGGTTCAGTCAAGTGCAATTCCATCATTTGGAAATTCAGCTCTGTTTCTGATACTGACAGTCCATAAAGGATTAGACTGAATTAAATCTCATATAGTTTTTTAAATAACTAAAATATTTTTGAAGTTGCAATGTAAAAAAAAAAAAATGTAGACAATATTAAAAACATTCAGAAGAGGTGATTACAGTCTTTTCCAATTCCCAGGCTTGCTTAATCTGTATTTTTAAAACTACAAAAATTACAGGCAGCCTATTTTGTTGCTGTGTCCCCTTTTATCTTCTTGTTGCCTCCCTCCAACCATAAACAGCACTAGTCCTAATGAATTTTTGTGAGAGTCCTAATTTTTTTTTCCTTTCCATACAAACAGGATTTAGAGTAGAGTATGCAGTTTTCCTGTCAGTGGGTAACCAGAGGCTCTGCTTTCAAAATATTTGAAGACTGTTATTCTGAAAAAAAATGAATACGTTAGAAGGTATAGCTCTCCTTCACAAGAGGGCACTCGTGTGCAGTGGATTTAAACCTTGTTTTAGCACTTGCTGTAGTTCAGCTGAAAACCAGAAGAGGCTGGTTAGTTGGTTGGTTTTTAGATCTCACCTGCCTACAATGAGGAATTATTACCTTAGCTGGTTATATAGAATAAACTCAACTGAACGTGGGCAAGGTTAAGGGGATACTATTGGTTCAATTCAGTCTTCTGCTATTGAATCATATCACAGATTTTGCAAGCTTGAATGTCTTGAACTTATGCTGCTGCTTTTAACAAAGGAAGTTTTATGGATTTGTATTTTTTTCAAGGCAAACTGTAGTGGAACTCCAAGAAAGGGACATACCAGACCTGAGGAACAAGCTGCAGACTGTAAACAGGGATTTTGCACGCCTGAAGGGTGAGATAGAAGAGCAGGAAACACTCTTGCAGACAGTTTTGTCTGAGAAGGAAGGTGCTAATGCATGTTTACAGGACATAACACTAATGGAAAGGTACCAGGTATGCTTTGTAATTCCTTTCAATATATAAAACAACGCTTGCTTGCTGTACATATAGTTATTCAATAACATCTAAAGTAAACCCTGTTGTTAAGCACTAATATGGTAATAATAGTACTTTACTCTTATTTTTAGACTGATATTAGGGATGTTGAAAGAAAAATTGCTCAGCAGGAAGCTAAGCTGCTAGGGGTTGATTTAAGTAGAACTGTTCTACAAGTAAGCCAAGAAAAACAAGAGAAGAAACACTTGTGGGATACAGGTAGGTCATACAAACTGATGTTTCACTTTTAAATATAAAATAATCAAACTTGCTGCCATTAAAATATAAGTTTTAGTTTACTTATTTTATATTCTGAAATAACCGTATTCTAATAGGTTTTTTGTTTTGTTTTGTTATATTAACTTAGTTTGGAGTTAGATTTGTCATAAGGAAGACAATAAATGTTGTTAGTTACAGATCAACTGTTTCACTGTGTGTGTATTTTCATCTACAGTTACTAGTAAAATTGAGTTAAATCAAAAAATCAAGCAAGACCAGCAAAATCAGATTCAGCAGCTTAAGAGTACAGTAAATGAACTTAGAGCAGAGAAACTTCAGATTTCCAGCAGCATGCAGCGTCGTCAACAACTGGAGGAACAAATAGTGGAATTAACCACTGAGGTTCAGTCCTTATATAGAGAGATCAAGGTAGGAAATAATTACTAGCCCTTAATTTTGTTGTCCTTGGAAAAAAAAAAAAAATCCAGTAATATTTAACATTCTGTAATCCTAGCAATTCAGATGCATTTTTTAATTTTTGTCCTGTTATACTATTGCACATCTTTGGTAATGTGCAATTGTCAGCAATTTATTAATACAAAGTTTTCTTCAGTGTTATGAACAAGATGTAAAAAAAAATAAGTATCCACATGACTTTTTTTTGCACTCGAAAAATTGTTGATCTTTGACAGAATGGGAAAATAAAAAGGACTTTCTCCAACATTTCTTATTTTCAGGAAGCAAAAGAACAGGTATTTCCACTACACGAAACTTTAGAAAAACTGCAGCAAGACAAGGAGGATCTAATTAATAAAAGGACTGCAACTAATAAAGAAACACAAGAGAAGGTTCGTTTGCATTTGACCTAGTTGGGAGATAGGATTGCATGTTGGTTTTGGGGCATGGGTGGAAGCCATGGTAATGAGTTGACTTTTAGGAGACAGCAATTGCTTTAACCTAATGCTTTAGATTTGTGGAGCTTTTAGGGAAGAAAAGAAACATAACCAAGTAGGAAATCAACTCAGTTGTAACTAAGTTTTGGTGGTCTTATCAAAAAGCTTCTAGGGACATTTGGCAATATTTAGTGACCTGTGGTACTAAAAGCCCTGAAGAGGAACAGCAAGGATGGTTGTGACCTTTCCTTGGCAAGAGACACACCTGTCTTTCTCAGGGCAAATGGCCCTCTTATGTAAGCACAAAGAAGTGATTTACTGTTTATTTTGGAAAACAGTTTCATGGTAATAAGCAACATCTGCATTTCAAAAGCTGAAGTCTTTTGTTGGTAAATTAAAGGGAGTTATGAAGAGAATCGTACCTTAAAAATAGTGTTATCCAGTTATCTTTTATACATGTCATGTCAGTTCTTGGACATCCGACTGCAATTCATTTGAAATCTTTTCGCTGCAGATAAATAACATAAAAGAGAAAGTTAAAGATATAAACAAATACACAAAAGAAATCGAAAGCTATATTCAAGAAGGAAAGGAAGACTACAAGAAGGTAACCTAAAAACCAATCAATAAAAAAGCTGCTTTTAAAAGTGCTTTAGTATTTAAATAATATACCTTTTTCTTTTTGTAGCAAAAGGAGTCTGAACTTGATGAAGTAAACTCTCAATTAGTTGCCTGTGAGAAACAGAAGGAGAAGATAAGTAAAGAGATGGAAATTATTCGACAAGATATTGACACTCAAAAGGTAGGTTTATTGTATATTGTGCATTTATACCTGAAGTGATTTTTGGCATTGGTTTAAGTCCGTTTAGACTCATACTGGTACAAAGTTTGTCTCCTCTTGATGTACTTAATGAGTCGTTAGTCAGAACAGCCGCTATATGTGAAGCAGGCTGAAAAAAGTCCTGTGACTTACATACGCAAAAGTAGATGCATTTTTAGAAAAAAAACACTATCTCTACAATTTTGTGGTATTTCCAAAAGGGGTAAGTCTGTTGTGATAATAACCAGTGTTTTCGAAAGAAGCTTTGTGTGGAAGATACCTATCTTCTGAAAGAAGACTGCTGTAAGGTGTTTCTAATTGCAGGTATCAAAAGTTGTTAGTCACTCCAGATTTTGTTGTGTGCTTTAAATTGTTATGTATGCATTTCAAACCCTATTTACATTCTTTATAGGAAAGATATCTTTCCCCACTCTATCCCACTGTCTTACCTGTAGAATTGAGAATAGGGGACTTAGTGAAATCTAACCCCTAATGACTTGCCTCATTTGAACCATTGATTAATATTCACAAATAGGATCGCTCTTATATTCACCTATGACAATAAATATTGTAAATAGTTCAGGTTGAAATGCGAAATGACAATTCCGAATGGCATTATACTAGGTTTCTAGTGCAAAGTAAGTTCTTACTGTGGTACTTTTCAGTGCTGTCAATTGTTTTATGCTTGTAGCAGGTTTTAGAGTTGTGCAGAGTTTTACTTTGTTATTGAGAATCGATATATTGAAACATCATAGAACTTCTTACTTTCTGTGGAGACAGATCCAGGAAAGGTGGCTAGAGGATAATCTCACTTTGAGGAAGCGGAATGAAGAGTTAAAAGAAGTTGAAGACAATATAAATAGACTTGTGAAGGAGATGGGAGAAATGAAAGTCCCGCAGATGAAAAAGTAAGCATTTTCAAAACACAGCAGCGTGTTTTGCATAAGAATTCACTAAATATCTGAATATAATACTCACTGTGTTTTAGTGTTTCCTGTGTTCTTAGTGTGTACCTTTCTCCCCATTCATGTGGACTACTTCCTCCCTCAAACTCACGTTTGCATAATATCTCCATGACAACATAAATGACTCAGTGAAATTATATAGCTCTAGCTACAAATACATAGTATAAACCTGTTCAAATCTATAATATTGTTTAGCTAATGAACACCGCTGAAAAGGAATTATCTTAATTCAGCTAGTTGTGCAAATAGTTGTGCAAACTATTTATTTAGCTTTCTAGATGCTACCAAACTGTTCATTGCATTTTTTCCCTCAGTATCCTGATGTAATTCCTGCAATTAAATCAATTTTATATCTCTGCGTGGTGTGCTTTGGGCTTTGATAGGATTAGTGAATATTAGTCAGAACAGTGACTCAAATATGTTTTTAAAACTTAATGTGTTATATTGCTTATAAAAACAATAAACATATGTTTAAATATGTTTTTAAACATAAACATATTTTAATTATGTCTTAGTTCCAGTGGCATGAATACTGTAATTTTAACTGTTGCAGTCTTTATATATACCATAGAATGAGCTGCTAACATAAACTAAAAATTAGAACCTTGACTAAAACGTTGTGAAACACTAAATACAGAAGTCTCATGTATCATTTGTGGTCTGACAGTGAACAAAAACAGTTAGAGGAGAAAATAGAAGCTCTGAAAAGAAACCATCATGTTGCACTTGGCCGACAGCGTGGATTTGAGGAGGAGATTGTTCGGTTTAAAAAAGAACTTAGAGAGTCACAATTCAAAGATGCAGAGGAAAAATACAAGGAGATGATGATTGTTATGAGAACAACAGAGCTAGTAAACAAAGATTTGGACACTTACTACAAGGCTCTTGATAAGTAAGTACTGTCATTTGAGGATAATTTGTATTTTTTTTAGTCTTTGTTACTACCTTGGTGCGAAAGCAAATTGCAGTTTCAAGCTTCCTGGTTTAACTTTTAGAAATAGTAGATTACTATAACTTAGAGGTACATAATTATTTCTCTTTATAAAATCGGATATCTAAGTATTAAGATAGAATGTTGTACCTTACTATGTTACTTTTATATTCAGCCCAGAAGTCAAGTTGCAGTAGTCTTTTTTTAATGCCTCCAGAAGAAACTGATTTCTAAAAGCAAAGGTAAGTTAGTGAAAATGTGCTGCAAACTACACAGGGTTGTTAGAATATAGGAACTCCGTACTGTATATAATATACATAAAATAGATGAGGGATCTTTTTTGAGTACTGGTTGTACATGTTAGGACACAACTTGCAATGCAACTCAAATTGAGAGAGACAATAGAGAAATGAAGCCAACATATCACCACTGTTAATCATCAAAGATTGTTAACAAATGCAAAGTAAAATATACAGTGCTTTTCCCTGTCTTCTCCCCCCCATTGCATATGTTCATTTATAATTATGGAATTGCAATGAGCTAGCTGCAATAATACGAGGTTGGTGCTCAGTGGCAGTTAGAAATAAAAGTTGAGTATTAGGAACAACATAGAGAATGCAAGAGAAACATCTGGCCACCATGTCAGCTACAAATTCAGAATAGAATTTTGGTCTCCTGTATTAGAAAGGACGTAGCGGGTCTGGAAAAAGGAGCACAGAGAGCAGTAATGTTAGAGGTACAACTTAGCTGTCCAAAAGAGAAGCTAAATAGATTAGAAGTTTCCATGTTGAAAAAAAGGTGACTGAAGAGGAATGCTAAAGGTTTCTTAATTTCTTGAATAGTGTGGAGAAGGGGAGAAGGGAACGATTGTGAAAGTACCAATCAGTAGTTTGAAATACAAGGTAGTACTGGCAACACATGATAAAGATGTGGAACCCATAATTCACTGGTATATTTGGAAGCTAAGCTCTAAATGCATTTGAAAAGACGGTATGAATTCAGAAAGACGGGTCTCAAAGGCTATTAAATGCAGAGGTCTGGAGGACCCTGTTTTAATCGTTTTTAATGATAAAATATATTTATTTGGTATTTGAATTTAAGCCAATCCAAAATTTATTTTGTGAAGATTTAAATTGTTCAGAGCATGTGTAATTCTTCCCTTTCAGCTTAAATGGAAATGCACTCCAAGAATTTCCCTTTTAGAATTCAGAATCTTTTGTATGGTATCAAATCATCTATTGTTTCTATTTAAGGCAAAACAGGAAATCAGTCTTGTAATTTCAAGAAAAATAGATAAGCATCACTTATTGGTAATCGTCTGAAAAATCAGTGAGACGAAATGTTAACTCTAATGGCCAGAGATTGAAAGCTGTGTATGTAGCTGGGAAAAGCAACATTTGTATGCTCTTCTGTGCTATCTGTTGATCTTTGTTGATTTAATATTTACAGGTTTTTGTTAAATATTCCTGAAGAATGCATTCTTGGGTTTAATCGAGTAAATAGTAGAAAATGCTTTACTCATCTTCAGACTTGACAAATCTTACTAGAGTTGAGACTTCAGTATTCCTCACAACAGGTGAAAATAATTCCTGTAAAAGAGAGGAGGTGGGAAAAGTGTGTGTATGTATAAACAGTCCATTTCAGAATTACTTTTGAATACTGCCATATTTTTGGAAGAAAAACATTGGCAGAAGGCAAGCAAGCATTTCTTTTTCCTTAGAAAGCACTATTTGTTTAAAAAGTTAGAAAAGTAGCACAATGCCCTTGTGGAATGCTTTCACGAGGAATCTTCTGTTATTGAACTAAAGACATGTAGACATGATGATTTCTGGATATCATGTTGAATCGGGGAAATGAAATAAAAAATTATTAGTGACATCCTATGTTACTCTTGCTGCTGAAGAGGAAGGCAGCTCTAATCATAACATCTGTTCAGGTAATTACAAATTAAATTCTTGATAGAGAATTCTCTGCTCCAAGGAAACTTCACTGGCTCTCTTTTCCTACTGAGACTCAGTTATCTGCGCTGCAGGGTGCTGGGGGACTCTGGCAATGAGTAACACTATTTTTGTTTTCCAAGGCTTTAATATCAGATTCTTCTTGGAGATCTGAAAATACGCCTTACACGTAAATTATAAATCTAAAAAAAATTATCTTTATTGAGTGACTGATTACAAATCATTGTCTTTATTGCTCTCCTACTTCTTGAAATGAAGTTGCTTGTGAGAGTAGAAGTATTCATATAACAGTGTGTGTTTGATTTTTGTACATTTCTGCATTCAAAGTGCACTAGTAGTTACTGTGTTTTTAGTGAAAGTATTTAGAGAATGAAAAGTGAGCTCTTGCCTTCCCTGAAGCTCCTATGAGTCCATAGCAGTCCATGGCTGCACCTATAAAAATCTGCATTTTTTTTTCTGTAGAGCAATAATGACATTTCATAGCATGAAGATGGAAGAAATCAACAAAATAATTCGTGACCTTTGGAGAAATACCTACAGAGGACAAGGTACACGTGGTGTTGGTTGGTTGGTTGTTTTTGTAGTTTTGTCCAGATCAATTTCATACCAAGTACTGCATAGTGAAAAGTGTTTGTTCAAACTAGTGAAAATCCAGGATATCAAAATTGTTGGTTCCATTCTAAAGGCTGCATCTGTTAGTCCCCACTACTGTCTCCTTTTTATCGCATGTTATGTGGGTAGTTACATGATAAATAGAAGTCATTTTCCCTTTTCCACGTTTTCTATAGTTGATGTTTCCTTGAGTCAGGGGAGTTGCCTGGGCTTATTCCTTTAATTTTGGAAAAAAAATAATTTCAAAGTTTTATCTATTAGTAGGAGTTATGAGTAGGGTGTTTTTTGTAGTTCCCGTATGTTGTAGCTCTCAATGATGTTTAATCCAATGTTATTTTAAAGATCTTTTGATAAGGGAAAAACTGTTTCTTTTCCATTTTCAGATATTGAATATATAGAAATTCGCTCTGATGCAGATGAGAACGTTTCAGCAGCTGATAAAAGAAGAAGTTACAATTATAGAGTAGTAATGATAAAGGGAGGTACAGCACTGGATATGAGAGGAAGATGTAGTGCTGGGCAAAAGGTAATACAGCATTTTTTTTCTTGTACGTCATAAACAGGATTCTGAAAGCTGCAAGAGTGACACATCGTAAAGTGAATCCGGTGAAGAAATTGCTCCAACTCAGATTTACAATTCTGTACATCTGACTGCATCTGGATTATGCTGCCAGTATGAAATAGATGATTGGGAGCATCTGAACCCTATTTTGGGGTGTCCAAATTCCTTGTTTCAGTTGGCAATTGGTCTGAGTCCCTGTAGGTGTGAAGGGTTCAGCTTCTCTGCCTTCTCAAGTTCATCTAGGCTTTTTCTTGCTAGTTACAACTGAAGTTCCCACAGCTGTAGGCCTATTAACTTGTTCCAGATTTTTTTTTTCCTTCTCGAGGGCTGATCCTTTGTCATCTTTTCACAACTGTGTCTGTTTCAAGTGCGCTCAGACCTCTTTTTTCCCCAAATTACACTACTCCCACCTCTTACCAAATATAACTTTTCAGTTCATGTAGCCAAAAACATGAGCAAAGAAAGTGACAGAAGTACAGCTGGGACTGCTCTTACTACTTGTCTGCTGGAACAATTTCTGCCCATCCTTTGTGTCTTCTACAACATAAAGAGAACGCCTGGAGAACTCTCCCCTACACTTCAGGCTCACAGAGCCTGCTGCTTTTGCACAAGATGCCACTGACTGCCTAGGCCAAGCAGACTGTAACTGTGAGGGAGATACCTTCTCCTTCCTCTTCTGCAGTGGGAGCTGGAACTCTTTGGCTCCCTTTCCTCTTCACCAGCTGAAAGGGCTATAGTTGCAACAGATAGAAATCTCTTTGATAATGAGGAAGAATTGCTATTATCTGGAGTAATATCTGCCTACTTCCTTACCTCCAAGAGTAGCAGTTCTCACTGTGTCACACATAGCATCAGTTTCACTGGCAGCCAGGCCTTCAGCTATCTCCTCTTCTCACTTTTGCCTGACAAGATGGTATTGACAGTAATAGAAAATGAAATCGAATACAACAAGACGGTGTGCAGTATTTTTAAGTGCGTGCAGCAATAGCAGCACCAGTGTCTTGAAAGGATGCTCTGTGAAAAGATGCGTGCTGTATTGTTGCTTGAATGTGAAAAATGCTGTCAAATTAATTCCCACCTGAGTGGAGAAGTGTGCTTGTTTTGAAAATTCCATACTAATACTGGGGGAAATCCAAAACTTCTTATAAAACAGCAATATAGGCAAAAAATGTCTTCTCCTAAGGTAGTCTAGGATGTTATGCTAGAGTCCTATGTAAATGAGAGTGAAACTTGTTCACAGTTTCTTAGCTTATGTTCTGAGAATTATTCTTTGATCATGAGCTATGATGCCAGCAGTCATGATCTTTGGAAAGTATTTTTGGTAGCACAGTTTCCATCAAGTGTTCTGTGATTTTCACTAATTCATGAGATCTAATAAAAACACAATTAGGCCTGCTAATACAGGACTAGTGTGTGAGCTGTTAAAACTACTCTCTTCAGTTTTATGAAGGAGTCAGGACTTCCGTATTTCAAACTGACTGATGCACATACAAATTTCCACCATCTCCCTGCTAATAGGATGGGGTTTCAACAGAGTGTAGGAATAATGCCGACGGCAGTGTTGTAACATCCTTACCTTGGGCTGGAATCCTGAATTTCAATAGCTCCAGGATTTTAAGAATGTGACTGCTCAGTTATGGTTCCAATGTTATGTTGTAGAAGTGATCTTTCAATTCAAACCTGGAGTTTTAATGTTTTTTTTCAAATCTAATTAGTTATCATCATTTTGTGAATTATGTAGACTTTACTCACAGTTTGTAATGGCATTGAAAATAGCATGTTATGCATAGTTTCTCTATAAACAGTCTATAAACACGAGAGTGTTTTTTCTTTTCCCCTTAGGTGCTTGCTTCTCTTATTATTCGTCTGGCTCTAGCAGAAACGTTCTGTCTCAACTGTGGCATCTTGGCACTAGATGAGCCTACTACCAATCTTGATCGAGAAAACATTGAGTCTCTTGCACATGCCCTCGTGCAGTAAGTAATCTCTTCTTGTGAAGCTTGGATATTTTTCAAATTTTAATGTTAGTGATTGGTGTTAGGAAGTGATTTTTATTTTAAGCTGACCTGTCTTTGTTGACATACGCTGATATTCATGCAAAGCATTAGCTTTAGACTCCCTTTCCTTTATCTGGAAGAAAAATAAATAATTAGTAGGTATTTTGTTGTTGCTGTTTTTTAATATGGGTAAAAAGAGTTGCTGATCTACGTTAGATTGCTTGACGTTCATATTGTTTTCAATAGTTAAATATTTTTGTACAAGTTCACTAAAACTAGACGGCAATATAGATTGATTTACACTGAATAATATCTCTTTGTAGGATAATAAAAAACCGCACAAAACAGCGTAACTTTCAGCTGCTGGTGATAACTCATGATGAAGATTTTGTTGAACTGCTGGGCCGTTCTGAATATGTGGAAACCTTCTACAGGATACGGAAGAACAATGACCAGTGCTCTGAGATCATGAAATGCAGTGTCAGCTCCCTTGGCGCATGCGTTCATTAGCATTTCAAGTAATTACGTGTTGTAGACTGGCTTAGCTGCCAAACTTAGAGGTCAGATGAAGGCATCTGAAAATGTATCTCCTTCATATCACATAGTATCATGAAGATTTTAGCTCGAGTCTGAAACTATTACATTTTTAAACTTCATATCTCTGTACTTATTTCTGCATCTGGGTTCAAGTATCCCCATGAATTGGGAGAATGTAAGTGAACATGGGACAGTTGACTTTTAGACGTATTTTATATTTTAAAAGCAAAAATAAAGTTTTGTTCTTTGTATGTGTTCTGGTCTGGATCTAGATGCACATTCTTTGGAACATTTCTAGACCAGTCAGTACAATAGGGCTTGCCCTCCATCACTTTGTTATGGCAAGTTCAGAATTGATTTGCATCTCTCCAGACAAGGTATCTCTCCTAGCCACCTGCCTAGTCTACACAAAATTCACAGGATTCAAAAAAGAAGCTTAGTACTGTTTCTGCAAGGTACTATTGCTCAGAATCTTTACAACGTGTATGACACCTTCCTTGACAATGAAGGAAAGTCCCATCTCTAACTGGATGACTGAGTGAAGGGATGACAGGAGCCTATTTTAACCGTATTCTCTTTGTTTATTGTGGGCAGAACTGTCATACAGTGTTACTTAGTTTATGATGATGTTTACAAGAATTGTGTCAAAATCTAGAGTACTTGGTCATATTCAGATCCCCTGTAAGATAGAAACGAGTTCTGTAAAAATGATGACACATCTGCCTCAGGGAGTTGGTTTGTATGGATGCTGATCTTCACCAGCACTGCTCAGAGCTCTTCTGAGCTATTTTCAGCATCACTCAATAGCAAAAGGAAACCAGTCGCTTAGTTAGGATGGCAGCGGTAAGCCAACAGGACCCGATCAGCATAACTCTTCAGATTTCAGAGGTAAGGCCTCAGCAGTGCACTGTGCTGCCTCTGCAGTCATACAAAGTCTGAGGGATGCCATTTCTGGGCAGCTGTTTTTTCATAACCAAGTGAGGGGGCACCTAATCTACGTCCAAATGTGGACTTAGAGCTCTTGAAATCTGCAGCCACCAGTCATTGCCTGAACCTCCTTAGCTGAGAGCATATGACTAAAGCTCACTTTCAAAGGAAGAATCTTTAAACCACTAAAAAAAAAAAAAAGAAAAAGAAAAAAAAGTTAATTTCAGCAACAGCAGGGCATTTTACTTTGGAAAATACAAGAATTAGCCTTTTCCTCCTGCTCCAGGAGGGCACGGGGGAAGGTGCCCTGGGGCTGCTCTAGCACCACGGACAGAGGCAGCCCCGCCACCCGCTGCCCCGAGGGCTTTGCCGCAGGGGACAGTGACACGATGACATGGCCCTGTGCTGTGCCCCTTGTGGCCCTGCAGGGCTCTTCAAAGTAAAAAAGGACAGCACCCACACCACCTGCTAAAGCGTCTAGAAAACATCTGCACCGAAACCCAGCAGTAGCCTGGGTCTCTGCTTGGACGTCTCCATAGCTGATGTTGCTGAGCCCCGTCCAGCACCAGAGGGGTCGGTGGATGTGGCAGCAGGGGCATTGAGGGGTAATGCCAGAAACAGCACTCGAACTAAGGATTGTTTCCACCTGAATTTTCTGAAAATGCAAGTTGTTAGAGTCAAGGTGCCCCAGTCACTGGGGAAAACATTAAAAAATAAACATACGAATGGGACTTCCTAGCAATTACACTCACTGATCCCTTGAAAAGGCAATTAACACCAAACTGGGGAGGGGGAGAAAGAAGACAAAGGAAAATGCTACTAACATGCATTACGTTTGCAGTTTTAAGTAAGAAGCTTCACTGACTCTAGTACTACTTCCTGAAGGGGAATTTTCTTCTAGATCTAATCAACAGAAAAAAAATGACTTTGAATTTTCAAATTTTCCTGTACTACCTGTTTACTTTAGTGTGACACATACATCCCGGCTCATGAAGAATTACCTTATCTTCAGAAGCAACTCCCCTACCTTTGTGGATTCCGTGCTTCCCCTTCTTCTCCTCCCCCTTCCCCCAGACAAGATAACAACACAGATTGCCATTCCCCTGTAACAAAGTTTAGGTACACTTTTGCTTTTAACAACCCTTCTCTGTTCCCCAGCTGCAAATGTTACCTACATGCATTATGGGGTTAGAATTTTTGTCAGAACTTGGAAAAAGGATAGAAAATGCGTTGGGAAGCCAACTCCTCTGCTATTAAGTGTCAGCATTAAAATGACAAAAAGACAGGAAAGTAATTAAAAAAATTGAAATGACAAAAAGACAAATTTTTCCATGCCTTTCACTTGTTCATTCCAAGGAGGAGCCTATGGCTGTGAGAGCAGAGCAGACACTACCAGCCCCATGGTTTTGATATCTCCCAGAAGACAAAAATCATGGAAGAGCCATGCTCATGGGCATGGTACGCAGGAGAAACTCCGAACGCTTTCACTGCCTTCCACTGCTCGTGGGCGCCTTGGGGAGAGCAGGGATGGAATCGGGCCAGCACCGCTGCGGGGTGAGCGCAACCTTGCTGGGCTGCCGCCGCCACCGCCTCCCCTCCCGCACCCACAGGAAGCCGGGGTGCTACAGATCGGTGCTGTCAGCCGCCCCCAGAGCCACGTCAAGGGGATCCCTGCCCCGCCACAGCTTCCTGCCTCGGCCACCGCGGTGCAGCCGCTCCGTGGCAGCTGCCCCCGGCCTCATCCCGGGCGACGGTGGGAAGGAGCGGGATGTCCGGAGGGAAGGGGCTGGGGCTCCTCCTGGCAGCTGGTGACTCTTAAGGCACAGCGCATCCACAGCACATAACCAAGCAGGGAAAGTTGGAAAGGAGGAGACATTTCTTCTCAGAACGAGTGGTTAGCCATTGGGACGGGATGCCCAGGGAGGTGGTGGAGTCATCGTCCCTGGGGGTGTTCAAGGACGGGTTGGACGTGGTGCTTGGGGACATGGTTTAGTGGTAGGTGGATGGCTGGACCAGAAGATCTTGGAGGGCTTTTCCAACCTGAATGATTCTCTGACTCAAGAGGCAGTTGAAGGCGCGTGCGTCATGGCTGTATTGAGGTAACCGCCTGGGCAGATGACAAAGCTGTGCAGGAACCACCTCCCTGCTTGCCAGTTCAGTTGGAGCCGTGGCTCATTTCCAGCCATCGGCAGAGAAATCCCAGCCCCACAGCAGCACACACACACCCCATGGCAAGGACAGCGCGGCCACAGGCTCCCTGGGCTATGCCTAAATTTAAGAACCAAGATGAAAACTGGAAATAATTTTAAATGCGCTCACAGGACTGCCAGTGGGTGCGACAGCAATGGGCTCAGCCCTGGAGAACGGGCACTTGCCTGGGGCAATGCCTCCATAGTCAAGGCAGCACCACCATGGCTCTGAGAGCCCCAGTGCCCCCAGTGTCCCCAATGTCCCCAGTGTCCCCAGTGCCCGCAGGAAAATGTTGGCAGCTCAGCTGGGGAAGAGGCGCAGCTGGGCTGAAATCCGCTCCGAGCAGTGTGGTTGGGGTCGAGAGGGATTTCTGCTGCCTGCAGCTTTGGCCGTGGCAGGCAGATGGCTTTATTGCTGGAACTCTGCCTTAGAGTGAGCTCTTCATTGTGCTCTGCTCAGGCAAATCACTTCCCCACCACCACGTCCATGCCACACCACTTCTGTCTCCAATAACACAACTTATTTTAATTTATCTGCACTCAGTCAGCAAGGAGACAGATACTTTCACTGGGAAAAGAATGGCCTTAGAGACATCGCTGTCTGAACAGCCTTGTTGCTAAGTGGAGTCTGTGCTAGCAGTGGAAAACCATCGCTGGTAAGCTCTGGCACTTCCTTCAACACTTGCTTGTGATGCTTGGAGGCTGCTACAGACACGGCAGCTTTGCCCCAAGTGCTTCGTGTGTTTAACACTTCCGAAAAATAAAAAGAAAGAAGACGATTACAAATCAACACCACAAGCTAAGCCAATTAAAAAAATAGACGATCCTATCAAAAGTTTAATAATTTCATGCCACCTTGGAACTTTGTTAGCATCTAAATGCCACTCTATCATTTCTCATCTATTTCAGTATGACAGTTCATTTACTACCCCCCTTGGGCAAGCTGCCAGGAGCCAGCGCTGAGCCCCTACCTACGGCCAGATGGCACCTTTGGGAAATGAGATGCGGACTGCAACTTCTCCTTCCTCTGCTCCATCCTATTCCATGTAACTTGGTTTATGCAGAAAATATTAAAAAATATCACATTTGCTGTGTCTGTCGCACAGCATCTCCTCCAGCTGTGCTGGCTGAAGGAAGCGGGGTAGCTCCAGCTGGCCGCGTATGCATTCTGAAACAGGGTTTGTAAACTCAACCACTGATTCAAGAGATACTGCATGTGCTGATGCTAGATGTTATATTGTGACCCACATTTTCATGTTATAAAAAGTTTTATTTAACTTCTCCACCATCTTCAGAAATGGAGGAGCAGCACACATGAGCAAATGGTCTGAGGAAAAAAAAGGATGTGGCTTCTCCAAGGATTTTTTTATTTTTTTTTTTTTTTTTTTTTTTTTAATGCCAATTTGGCTGTCTTTGGGAAGGAGAAAATGGTGATTTGTCCAAAAATCAAGCCCTCAAAAATCACAGAAGAGCTGGGTTAGCCTCTTCTTGCAAATAACTAGCGACAGGACTGGAGGGAATGGCCTCAAGTTGCGCCAGGGGAGGTTCAGGTTGGAAATGAGGAGACATTTCTTCTCGGAGTGGTCAGCCGTTGGTATGGGTTGTCCAGGGGGGTGGTGGAGTCACCATCCCTGGGGTTGTTCAAGGACAGGTTGAACGTGGTGCTTGGGGACATGGGTTAGTGGGTGATATCAGTGGTAGGGGCTGGTTGGAGCAGATGGCCTTGGAGGTCTCTTCCAACCCTAATGATTCGGTGATTCTGTGTTTATATCATCCCTGTTATACCACCTCCTGGGCCTCAGGAACCCCAGCACTGCTTCTTAATTGTGTGACCCCGTCCCTCCACAGGACCCGTCAGTCAGTGCAGCTGGGAGAGCCGTGGGATGAGCTGGGCTGCTGAGCTCAAGGTGCGGAGGCTGCACGGCTGCTTTCAGCACCCAGGAACCTGGAGGAGGCTATCCAAGGGTGCTGGGACACATCTGGGGGATAGAGGTGGCTGTGTGCTGGGAATGCCCTGGCACCACCGCTGCCCTCTCCTGTCTTGCAGCTACCTGAACGAAAAGGCACAAACCCAGCCCATCTAAAACCATGGGCCACAGTTCCCCTGTTGCCTACAAAGCCAGGAACAAGAAGGGGATGCTGCCACAGGGAGAGGTACCCGCTAAAATTAGACTTACCTGCTGGCAGTGCCTATTTCTTTCCCTCATGTTCCACTGACCCCATCCTGTGCCACCAGCGCTGTCCCGTGGCTGCAGCGCTGCCCTGCCCGGCCAGCCTGGGAGCTCCTCCTTTGCCTGCGGTGGTCGTGGGCATCAGCCTGGGCTTCACTGCTGAAACAGAAAAAAGGTGGGAATTTGGACAGGAGGGCAACACAAAAATCAGGATCACGCTGAGGGTTTCATCGTCTGCCTGGATCGGTTTTGTGATGAATGACAGCAGCAGCATTTTGTATGCTTTCCACCTCAGGATGATATTTTCCTACGTTTCCTTAGATTTGGACACCAGTGGGTGAATGTCCAGCCTGGTGTACTCCTGTGCCACCACCCCTTAAGGACAGGCAGATGGACCAACAGCACCATCCATGCTGGGACTGATGCCCAGGCAGAAGTTCCATTTATCATTTCATACCACTGCTGGTTTTGGTGCTTAGAGCAGCCAAAGATGCTCTGGGCACGTTATTTCGTTTCCCTTCTGGCCAAGGGCTCCCAAAGCCCTGAGGTCCCCGTCCCTTGCCCCCTCCTGCCCGAGGAAGCAAGCCCCCAGCTCAACACCATTTCTCAGAACCAGGCTCCACTTTCTAGCTATCGTTTTCCACCCACACGAGCCGAATTGATACATGTCAGCTTTTCCCATCATCAGGTTCATGTTACTGTATCAATAGTTTGGGGGAATGATTTTATCTGCCTGGGGGGAGATGACGCACCGGGCGTGGGTTTGCGGCTTGGTGGTGGGCACTCAGCCCCTGCCCCCCTGACCCCACATCCCCGAGGTGCACGGACCCCATCCTGGGTGGTGCCAGCTCCTGGTTCGAGGGATCAGGGAGCTTCTCCTGCAGGAAAAGGGCTTTAGGACAGACGGATGGATGGACAGACACGGTGCTCCATCACCCTGCACACACCCCAGCAGCTTCACCTTCCTCCCGGTGCCTGCAGAGGAAAACCTCTAGGCTCCATCTGGCTCTGCCCCAGCCTCTGTTTTGTGGGAAATTCCATGTGTGGGAATCGCTTCCGTCTTTTTTCAGCTCCCAGGAAAAACAGCATTCTTCAGGCTCACGTCAGCAGCTGATGTCAGTGAAACTGAGGGGTTCCAGCCTGGTCCTGCCACTGCGGTGTTGGATCTTTGAATATAGAAATAATGCACCAAAATGGGGTTCGAAAAGCAAAGTTTAGCCCTTGGTTGGACCACACAACACCTTGGCTTTACTGAAAATTAAAAATAAAAATAAAAATAAATTGTGAAAATGGAAATATTCCAATATTTCTTAAAGAATATAACAATTTGCAGCTCTTTCCAAGCCTCTGGCCAGGGGCAAGCTGATGGCCTGGGCTCCTGGGCAGGGGCAGCAGCACCGCGAGGCTGCCATTGGGCTGTGCTGGAGGCGCAGAACCCTCCAGAACATGTCCAGAACATGCACGGAAGAACTTTGGGGAGAAACAAGCCGTTTTGGCAAGTCAACATTTTACACCACAGAATTCCCAGTGCCGGCTCAGTTTAGCAGTGGAGGGAAATAACCACAGGTGTGTGGCTGCTCTCGTGGTTAAGGAAAAGGTGTTTGAACCTCCCTCAGCCGCTGCTGGTCTTCTGACACACTGTGGATCAGCGTGGGGTGGGACATCACAGGGCAGCATGAGGTGGCACGGGATGGCGTGGGACGGGGGGCACGGCATGGCCCGGCACCACGTGGGGCCGACAGGCTCCGTGCCAGGCCGGGTGCTGCAGGAGCCGTCCCTGCAGGAAGGGATACGTGATGCAGAGCTGAGCGAGTCCTCGTTAAAAGCCAAACACCCACACGCCAGAAAAACCCCTCAGCTACTTCTTCCTTTACATGCAAGAGCATTTTTTGTCTCTTTGCAGATGTTTAACATCTTGATAAAAGGTTCGAGGTTTTCTTTCCTTTCAAATCTGATTTTGGCTACTTTAGCTTGCCAGATCCTGCTGCCATTACGGCCAAGCAATGTGATTTTCTCTGACACTCGGTTCATTTATTCTCCCCCCAACAGCAGCCGCTCACGAATTCTTCCCCCAGGGCGGTGCAGGGATGCCCATCTGGTGGTGCCCATTTGCAGCAGGGATGGCCAAGCTGCAGTGGGGACATCCACGGGGCCACCACCACAGAGGAGGAGACACCAGTGGTGGCCAGGTCCCCTGTCAGTGGTGGGACACCCAAAAGCAGCATTGGGCTGCTCCCCGCTGCATCCCCTGCTCCAGCACCGAGGATGCTCATGTGGGCAGTGCCAGCAGGGGCCAGACCCAGGCCTGCTTGGCCCAGAAGAGATGAAGCCAGCTGGAGGGGCAGCTAAGGTGCATGTTCAAGTGCAAAAGCAAATTTCTGCTTTCGTATTACTCTTGGCCTTGGTTTTCTAACAGCAGGGTGACATTGACCCCTGGGGCTGCAGCCCCTTGACACAAACCCAACCGACGTCCAGTCCCCAAGAAGGGAAATGCACCAAAATTCAAGCAAATGCTCCCTGGGATTGTGCTGAAACCCATGAGAAAATGCGGGCAGGGAGCCTGGCTGCACTCATCCTGGAGCGGGTCCTTCTGCACAATGGCTTGTCCTGTCCATGCATGAGACAAAGAAACTTGGGGACATGAGAGCGTTGCTTGGCTTTGTTCTGCCATGCATTGGGTTGTCAGGCTCACCTTGACGGTATTCCACACACAGCACGCTGCATGATGAGAGCAGACAGATCCCCCGACAGCAGATAGAAATTCTAGACTTCCCATATCAGTATCTCTCCATCTATCAATTAGGTGATTAAAATCTGCATGGTAGCTGAAGAGCAAATAAAGTTGGTAAGGGTGAAAAGTCTGTGCCGTCAACATTACATAATGCCCTTCTTTGGGTCCTGCTCCCCGCTGCCAGATCAGCACAGGAAGCCACCTATATTTGGTATTTGATGGAGATGCTGCTGCCTGGTCGCACTATAAAAATCGTGCCCTGCCAAGCAGCGAGCCAGTGAGGTCCTCGCAGCGAGCCTGCCGGAGGGGAAGAGCACTCACCGGCCGAGACAGGATGTTCTCCCTGCTGAAGGCTGCTTTTGCTCTCCTCTACCTGGTAGAGCTCATTTTGTCCCGCCCGTTGACGACTACCTCGTCCACCGCGTCCAGACTGAAGCTGTCGGAGATCACCCACCGCATCCAGCAGCTCAACACGGGAGTGCAGGTAAATACCGAAACGCCTCACGGCTTCTTCTCTGGTAGCCATGACTTTATTGATGATTCCTAGCAGCGGTACGCACAGCTCAGACCCTCTTCTAGCATCCTCTCTCCCCATGGGGTGTCACCAGGAGGGTCCAGCTCTTCCCCTTACCTCATTTTGGGTTGTGTCTCTGCCAATCCTCGGTGCATGGATGCTGCCACCAACCCGAGCATGCAGGAGCCGCTCCAACCGAGTGCCCAGGCTTGTGGCTCTTGGGGCACTGAGCATGCAGCGGTGCATGAGGCTGTTCGGCGATATGGGGATGGAGAAGAAAAATGCTGCCAAATGAGGCGGCCCCGAGCTGCCTGTCCCCCATGCAGTGATGCTGGTGCAGGTCCCAGCACAGAGCTCGGTGGGTGGCACTGCTTGGTCCCCGCTCCTGGTGGCGGTGGCAGTGACAGGGACTGGCAGCCCCGGGGCCCTGGGGAGCAGGATGGGGACACCGCGTCCCTGGGGAGCGCCGCGGGCTGAGCGGCTGCTCCTCGCCCACCGGCGGTTTGGTTGTGGGTGGTGCCACTGGGGACGCTCTCCTAATGACAGCTCTCACTTGTGTCATCTCTCCAGGTCCCTTGCAATGACACCAGAGTGGCACAGGTTGCTTTCACGGATCGGAAGGTAACAAATGCTTTACAGATACGCAGAAAACACATTTTTAGTAAATACAGACATAACCAAAGTGCTTGTCAACACCGCACAAAGACCACAGATCAGGGGGCGTTTTATTAGTCACCGAGCGGTGCTGCACAAGTGCATCGAGCTGGGTGCACGCTCACGTCCCGAAAATCGAACCCGCCCCGCGAGCTGCCTCCAGCCCGCACCCGTGGGTGGCCGCTGTGCCCCGCCAAACCGCCTGCACCTTACATAACGGGCACAGCCCGGGGCCTGAGTCCCCCTGCACAGCTGGGGTGAGAGGAGTGAAGGCCATGTAAAATGAAGTGAGGGCACTCTAGGAAGCCCCTGCAGAACCTCCTGCCGGCCCTGGGCACTTAGGTGGGGAGCAATGATTTCAGCCAGCAGCGTGGGTCTAACGATCGTACCGTTTGTGTCCGCCAGCTCTCGGAGCACGACTTGCTGTGCCAAGCTGCCGCGGCGCTCGCCAAGGTCACCAGGTGCAAGAATGACTACGAGCCCCTCATCATCAACCTGAAGAGCCTGCACGGCAAGATGGTAAGTGCAGGGTCCCGCAGCGGTGCCCTCGTCCCCCCTTGGCTTTAGCCTCCCTGGCAGCGAGTGCGGCAGCACCGTGCTCTCAGCGCTCCTGCCGGAGTGGCCCCGGGTGCTGCAGCCCTGCGGGGGCTTGGTTCTCCTTGGGGGGAAGATGCTGGGTGCTGGCAGGAGATGTGGTTGGGGCTGGGATTTTGTCCTGAGCTAAGAACAAGCACCCAGCCCCTGGGGCAGGTCCTTGTGGCTCATTACGGGTGGTGCAGATGGGAGGCAGATGTGAAATGCCAGCTTTGGGAGCACCTTCAGCTTCCAGGTGTGAACCCTGCTGTGCGCTCATGTGTACGCTTCTCCTTCCCCAGGGCTGCTCCCTCAGCACTGACAACGAGATCTACCTGCGCAACTTCTTGCCGGAGCTGGGGAACTTCACACAGGCGCTGTACCGCCGCCTCTCCACCACGGCTGCCAACTGAGGCACGCACATCCCGGCCGGGATGCGGCTGGCAGCTCCCACCGAGCGATCCCAGCGCTGGTAGTTCTTGAAATAGGTTTTTGCAGTGTTTTGAGCTCCTCATGGCATGCACTTCCCTGGCTCTGGCCTAGTCCTCCCAAACCCAATGCAATCCTAAATGCCCCACGCCCAGCCCCGGCTGGCGATGGGAAACATCCCCGTTCCCATCACAGTCCCCGCAGGCACTGGCACCTCCCCAGCTGAAGCCAAGCTCCTCGTGTCCAACAGCCGGGCCCTGCAGGAGAGGTCCCGTGTGCGGGGCTGGGCGATGGGACCTTTGGGATGCACGTCCCCAACCCCAGGCACGGGCGTCCCCAGCGCAGCCACCGACGCGGTGTTGTTAACTCGTTCACCTCCCAGTGCAGAGGCAAACAAAACCAAAACCAAATTATCTGCTTCCTGTTCCTCTTAAGGAAGGGAGGCTTCTTCATAATTGTCTGCTCGTCCTAAAAAGATCAAAATCTAGGCTGAAATGAAGCATTTTCACTAACGACTTGCTCCAGCAGCTCACGAGGATCGCCGTGTGGTGCCAGCGGCTGGGGCACAGCCAAGGGGAGAGGACAAACCAGCAGGGAGGGAGGTGGCACGGCCAGCATGTCGAGCTTTTAATGCCACTTGTATTGTCTTCTATATCGTCTGTGGGCTTTTAAGTTATTAATAGCAGAGACTAGGATAGTCTGTAGGGTAACTGGATCCAATGGGTGCTCATGAGCATCACACTTCTAGAGATTATTTATTATATTTTATTTAAATAACTTATTTTTATATTGCTTAGTCTAAAGAGTCAAGATTGAGAAGTTCTGACTGTGGAAAGCAGCTGCTGCCTGCTTTTCTTCAGTCAGGATCCAAGGAAAAAGGAAAAGCCAGGATTCAGAATATGTGTTTTATTTTTAACTTATATGATAGTAGTTCTGTGGAATATAGTCATATTTAAATTACTGCTACCTCACTCTTAGGGAACTGTTTGTGCCGGATTGCCTTTTCATGACATTCAACAAATGAATGTGTACTGATAGATAATTTATTGTTCCTCCCTTTATTTAAAATATTCCTATTACAACAGAGTTAATATATTCCAATTATCATGTATTTGGAAGTCAGTATTAGTTGTTTTTTTTTGTTGTTGTTGTTTTTCATTTCAAACGTGCACTGTTGTTGTAAAAACGTCTCAGGGCCTAAGCAATAAACTACTGACCAACGAGCTCCAAACGTGTGGCTCCTGCTGTCGGCTCCATCGGCTCCCCAGGAGCAGGGAACTTTGCGCACCGGGTCCTGCGGCTGGCGTGGGGAAGGGGCTTTTGGGTGGCAGCTGCTTGGGCAGGGACAGGCAAAAGGGCCATGGCACCATCACCTACACGTGCCACGGGGGGTCAGCTGCAGCCTCTGAATTTACTCTGGATGAGCCACGTCCCTTTCGTTGGACCAAAGACAGACGGAGATGGGTGGCCGTGCCCGCCTGGAGCAGCCCTGCTGTGGGGCTGAGGGGTTCTGGTGCTGGCAGCCTGGGTTGGGCACCCCCAGGCACCACAGTCCCCAAGGTATGGGATGTGTCAAACCCCACAGTGCAAGCAGAAGACTGCTGGAAGCACCTCTGAGCCCAGCACCCCGGAGAAATGGCAGCAGGCCGATCCTTGTGGGATGCAGGCAGCATGGAGCATTGCTCCTGCGGGAGGAGAGGGCACCTGGGAGAGAGCCGGGAGCTGGAGCGTGACAATGACACACACAAATGTGCACAAACCAGCCATGAATAAATGCAGAGGGATAATTAGGGGCAGGTCCCCAAACCTGAGAGGAGAGGGAAGGACTGGAGCTGATTCCTATGGCAGCAGGGGGATGGATTGAGACAGAGTGGGCTGAGGAGGGAGCTTGACGAGCTCACTAACGAGCATGGGCTGGGGCTCTGGAAAAGCTGTCCCCAAGTGTGGCCATACCCCAGGGACCACAGGACATCAGCACCATCAGCCTCATCCCACCCTGGGGAAAGGACATGGGAATTTTTCCTTCCCTGTGACTTACCTATCGCACAGTGATGCAGTTTTCCACCGTGATTCAGCCTGAGTAGCTCAAAGATTATGCTCTTCTGATAATGTAGAGGGATTTTTTAAATTTATCCCAGTTTCAGATCTTTCTACCATAATCACTGGAGAAACCACTGTGTCTGCCACAGCCCCTTGAGGAGGGGTATGTCCCTAAGGAGACAAGACTGCCACCTCTGTCTCCATCTCCGCTACACCATTTTTAGGCTCCTGTCATGCCCTGCTGTCCCCTGGCACCCTGCAAGGCGAGGCCACCCCAGCTCCAGGCATCCTGGTGAGGAGCTCGGCACCCCCGGCCCCAAATGCCACCCGTGGGGACACTGTCACCACGCTCCCGCTGCCGCTGTGCGCTCGCTTATCTGCGCCCCATCGAGCGCGGTGCAGGTAGGAAACGGTGCAGCGCTCCACTGGCAAATCCCTTGCAAAGGTCTTTCTGAGTCAGTGGCACTAATTTTATCAGGGGCATTTCATAATTAGACAAACAGAATTACTCTCAGTCTGGCTGCTCCTGAATTAATGGAGCGCTCGCAAGCTCTTATCAAGCATCTGATTGCAAGTTGCTATTTGAGTTAGAAAAATACCTATTAGTTATTACAAAACTCCGAAGTTTCCCAGCTCAGCTAATTTCTCAGCGCTATTTCCTGCGGCAGCGCTGGTCGAAGGTGCCACTGGCACCCAGTGTTTGAACCTCCCCTAGGCTGTTTCCCCAGCGGGGCAGGACGGGCCAGGGCATCCCCCAGCTCTTGGATCCATCGGGGTGGAGCGGAGCCGCTCAGCCCCTCAAACCCACACCAGTGCTGTGTTCATAGGGCTGTGGTTCCGCACCAGGTCCCCTTGGTGACACCACACTGGGGTCCCACAGGGCCAGGAGGGACGTGTCCCCCCGCGGCACCCCGCGGGACCTCGCCGTGCCCGCCGTGGTGCCGCGCCGCGCTTTCTGTTTCTCCCCGCGCGCAGGTGAAGATAACGGTGTAGACAAAATTGTATGCAGATGAATGACGCTTTGCGTGATTTGGAGATATTCAAATGAAACGAGAGCTGAGCAATGGAAGTGCTCACAGGATATTTAAAGAAAAAAAAAAAAAAAAAAAAAAAAAAAAAAGCAAAGCTCCATTATCTGAGCGCGGTCACAGCTGTGGTCCTCAACTTGGGCTCATGACACATCAACCTCACAGTGCAGAGAAAGTCTTGGGATATGGAGAAACGAAGAAGCCAAAAGTGGGCAGTTTACATACTTTTTCTTTGTACGTGATCTGACTCCTACCACCGTTATCTGAACGGTGGAAATTTCCTACGTTGAAACGTAATGCAAGATCAGAAGAAAATCTTGACTTTTACAAAAAAGACCTGTTGTCCTAATTGGATAGGAGCAACTTTGGAAAGTGCAGATAAGGGAAAAATAAGTTTTTCCCTCTGGTTCAGCAATTTTACAGCCATAAATTGAGATGTTTCTTCCAGAAAGGCACACACACAGGTATAGATCACCAAAATATCCAGAAACAGGCAGCTCGGTACAAGCAGGCCATGAGCATCTCCTTCTCCGTCCTGCTCACCTTCCTGGCGCTGCTGGCCTGCCACGGCCACGAGGCCGCGGTGCTGGAGCGCTCGAACTTTCTGAAGGAGAACATCCGGCTGCTGGGCGAGATCCTCTCGACGCAGGTAGGGGCGGCGGGAGCAGGTGGGAGGGACGGCGGCTGAGTTGGGCACGAGAAGAAGGGTGCTGAGCGTAGGCAGAGCTGCCAAACCCGGCCGTGGCTTTCAGCCATGTCCCAGGGCACGGGGAGCGCCCGGCCGCGGCTGCCTGTGTGCCTGCGCGTGTCAGGATGGCTCTGAGGCGGCGATATCTCTTCTCTGATTGCTCCTCTCCTTTCTGTCTTGATAAAGGTTTCCTGTGACAAGACGAACGTGACAAATGTTTTTGCAGGCAATGAGGTAAGCCGGGAACACCGACTCGAAAGCTGTGACTCGGCTATCGGCGGTGGTGGGAGAGGCTCCCCACGGGGCCTCAAACCCGCCGGTGCCCACAAAGGCAGGGCCTGGGGCCGAGATGTCCCCGTGCTGCCAGCACCGGCGAGGCACCGGGGTGGTGGGACACCACCACCACCTTCTGCATGCCCACCCGGATCCCTGCTGCAAGCCACGGGCACAAAACGCTGGTGGTGGCATCAGTCCCCATCTGCATGGCCCAGCTGGAAGGCAGGAGACCGAGAGGCAGGCAGGAATGAGAGTGTATTTTAGCAGCATACAGACTTTTTTTTAAAAAAAACTTTTTTAGAGGTTTTCAGAAAGGAAGAGAGAAAATTCTTCCTTTGCCTTGGAGCCGTGTGTCACTCTCTCACAGACACCCACACACCCCTCTCACGCTGCATCTCGAGCGCTGGTTGGGCTCCCCATCCCTCCTGAGCCCCCGGTCTGGAGGAAAGCTCTTTAGTTAGCAGAAGATTTAATGGCAGATAATATTTCTGCTCTGAAAATTGCTGCCTAAGCCCAGCTCCCCAGCCCCAGAGTTCCTGTTTTCACAGAAAGCCGATGCCCTTCCCAGGGCAAGGGAGCTCCCCTCCCACCTCAGGGACCAGCCCCGGGTGCTGCAGGGCTGAGGCGATGCCCGGGGTGGTGCACAGCACCGAGCACAACGCAGGGAAGCGGCACCAGCCGAGGGCCCCAGGAGCACAGGATGGAGGAGAACGGAGGAGGGATGTATCCCGACCCCTGGGTGAAGAGAGGGGATCTTTCTCCCCCTAAAGCTATCGGTGCTTCAGTTCAGCCCCTCCAGCCTTTGCCGTACAAGGGCCCCTTCGTCCTTCAGAACTGCAACGTCTGCTCCGGCTGGCTGGAGGGTCGGACAAGGACGCCACAGAGATGGGCTGGTTGGAGCCATTTGGGGTGAAAGTTGAAGAAACCTGAGCAGGGACTGCTCCCCCCTACCAGCCTGCCTTTCCAGGGACAGGCAGCATCAGGAAAGGCAACAGCATGGTTTCCTTAGCATCGCAGGCACGTTTCTTATCGCCTCATCTTTGACACTGCTGCTATGGGACTTCATCTGCACAAAGCGCTTGAAGGAGGCAAACTCTCCACAGGAGGCTTCACGATTCCCACAGAGCTGCCACCCACAGCCATGGGCAGCCCAGGGCCAGGGCTGGGGCTGGATCCATTCCCCCTGCCACTGCCTCACCTGGGGATGGAGGAGTCAGGGGAGGCCTTGCCATGTCAAGCTGCTTCGTGTCTAGACTAGAAACGTGTTATTTGTGCTGTTCTAACCCACTGCTAGCAAAGCTGTGACTGGACACAAGCAGTTTCTAAATCAGACGGCTGCATCTTTTTCCAGACAGACACCGACATGGAGATCCTATGCAAAGCCTCCACGGTTGTTTTAGAGAGCCTGGGCTGCAACAAACTGCTGAAGGGCATCTACCTCAACTTGCTGCGCATCGTGACAGAGAAGAGCACCGGCCTCAAGGTAAGGCAGTGCTGGTCCCAATGGGGGCACAGACCCCGGCACCTCACACCTCTCCCCCAGTCCATTTTCTTTCACGGGAACCTCAGGAGGGTGTTTTGCTGCTGCTGCTTTCCTGCAGCTGGGCTTTGAACGCGAAGGGCTTGGCACGTCGCTCGGCTCTTTGCAGCCACGCGCTGCCCAGCAGCTCCCGGGAGGGCTCGAGCAGCCAAGCCCACCACAAAGGGCCAGGTCCTGGGCAAGGACTCTAACAGCCACGTCTCCCCCTTGCAGGCACCGTGTCCCGTGGCAGCAGGCAACACTACCTCACTGCAGGAGTTTCTAGGGGGCCTACAGCGAGTCCTCCAACGAGTAGCAAAACAGAAATTGTGATTTTTTTTTAAGTTATTATATTGACATTGTATTTGAAAATGTTATTTATAATTCTTTAAATAAATGTATTTTTGGAGTAAATTTGCTTAGTTTGCACAAGATATTTCTTGGCGAGAGCTGAGCGAGGATGGAAGCACACCTGCAATGTAAGCTGGAAGAAAGCCCTGGGGTTGTGGTGAAGGGAATCCTGACTGCAGGGGCAGGAGGTGGCTGAGGGCAAATTCTTCATTTTGGCAACTCTTCCTAGCTATGGGGGTAAGCTTGTGCTTAGAGAAAGCCGAAGAGATGCCACATGGTAGAAGTCAGACCCCAGTGTCCCCAGCTGGAAGTGGTGAGCTCAGAAGCATGGAGTAAAGCTGAAAAGCCAGGGGGCAGGTCTAAGATCAGGGGGTTGAGGGCACTTGGTTCGCCCTGACTTTATGCTCTGGCACCACTGCTGCTGGCCCAGGAGTAAAGAGGCTCCAGCAGCAGTAATACTGAAAGAAGTAACAGAGCAAAAGCACACCACTGAAGGGACAACTCCACCCTGTCGCAGATCAGGCAGTAGTTGGTCCTCCCGGAGCAGCAGGGGAGAGACACCTGAATACCTGCAAGACCATCAGTTTGCAATTTTGGCACAGCGTGGGAGAATGCTTTGGAAAGTCCCAGGACTGTGCCGGGTATGTGTATCTGCTGCGTCAGAGTAATTAGGGAAGCTGTGAAGTTAACAGGTTCTTTGTGGTCTGCTACCTGCTACATGAGCAGGCGGAGATACCTTCCAGAGGAAGAAAAACAATGCAGACCAAAGAGTTCACACAGCAAAGGAAAGAGCTGAACATTTCCTATTACTGCAGGTAACTTCGTACCATCTGCACAAACGTACGGTGTGACAGGCGGGGGATGTAGCACAAGGACACTCAAAGCCACAGTGTGAAAAGTCTTCTCGCCAGCAGTAGCACCTCTTCAGTGCCCGTACCCAAAAGGCAGAACCCAGGCAGCCGTGGCTGTAGTGCAGTGAGGGAGCTGCTCTTGCTCAGTCAGGCTCTCCCAGTCCAAAGGCAGCTCAGGACAGCCCCAGCAGAGGGTGGGCTTGTTCAAGGGGCACATCTGCCCCCGTGTACACCCTCACCCAACTCATCTCAGGTCTTGCAAGTCCACTCTCATTCTGCCATCTGCTTCTCCCATGAGCTTATCGCTCACTGCCCTGGGGCTTGGCAACAGGATCTCCCCCAGCACCCCAAGCTCACTGATCTAACTTGCCTGCAAGTGCTCCAAGGCTATACAGGCTGCTTCAGCCACTCTCCCTGACATCACTCCTGACTCTCAAATGATTTAGGACTCTGTATGCATAGTTATTTGAAAAAAACAAGCGGAGAGGTAGAATCAACCATTTTATTTCATGGTATGAACATGCTTCAGGGACACAATACTGATATGTACAGTGTATTGAATAAAATTTAACCATAAAACACAAAGATAATAAAAATAAACAGTTAGAAAACCAATAAATAGATAGACAAGTTAGACAAGCAGTTTTTCCTATATACAGAACTGGCTAAACAAACTGCTGAGAAAGGTGAAAGCTGGATGTATGCAGACAGTAAGTTTCTGAAAGGCACTAAGGACCCTTTTCTCCTCCCCTGAGCCTGAAGAAAGGTTCAGGAACAAAAGTTAAATATGAAAACTCATTTATATTATAGTAAACACAAAGCCAGGAAAACTCAGTGTTAAGGTTGATATTTGAGAACGAGGGGAATCTTCTGGTAGCAAGATGCAAAAATGAGCACACACATTTAATGGCAACATGACTGAGAAATTCTATGGAACGCACACTGCCCTGGGATGGAAACGGCTCTATTGACTAAGCCATTAAAAAGCCACACAAACCCAGTCCGTTCCTCTTCAAAACATCTGACATTTACAGACCATCCTACAGACCCTACTGGCCACAGAGGGCCAGTAGAACAAATCTGAACGCCAGGCTCCGTTTTGAAAGGAGGTTCCCAGAACTTCAACAACATACATCACAGCTATCGGGTAAGCCAAGCTGACAGATCATCATGAAGACAGCTCCACCTTAAGAAAAGTCCTCTTGTAAGGGCAGATTTGTTCTTCAAACAAGCTCCCGCAACAGGAAATCCCAATCACCTCTCCAATTTACAAAGGTGTGCAATTGTTTGAAGTTTCTGTGTCCCGAGGTTCTCAAATATACAGAGTACAGTTGTTTTCAGCAGCAGGATTGCAACGAGAATTCAAACAACGTGTGTACCTTTATAGCTGAGCTTTAAATATTCTGAACGCCGTGTCATGGCTCACAGTATCGTATCTGAGCCACTGATGGTCTCCCAGAGAATTTTCAATGGTCTTTTTTGAAAGTAGAATTCAGGAGAAACACCCTTAAAAACAGATCATCCAACTAAACTAAGCACAGCAAGACAATAAAAAGGGAAATACAAAAGTTTGCCCTGGTTCTGAGAACAGGCCAAAATTATGCATATATCTGCTTGGCCCAGGAACCAAGAACAGAGCCAAGAAACAGACAAAAAAAAAAAAAGCATTTGAGCCATTTTCAGTCTTGCCAATGAGATGTAACAATACATCCTAATTTAATTCAAGCACATTCAAAATAAAGTCAGCTCTTCAGAGAAAAATCCATCTAGTTTAGGTCAGAAAAAATATCTGAGTCTTTGTCTCTTTTCAAATGCTAGACTGGAAAAAATGCCAATGTTTCTATCTGCATCTTGTATGAATTTAGGTGACAAAACTGGATCTTTTCATCTCCTTCCCTTCCACCTCTCCCCCCCCCCCCAAAAAAAGAGGGCAGTACGTTCTCTTCCTAGGTCACAATCCTGAAAAAACACATTGAAAAAAAACAGGGAAAAGCTTAGGACTCATTTAGAATAGAGTTAATGCATCTCCAGAGCAAAGCATGGCCTTGCAAGGCCAGTTGAGCTGTTACAGATCCTGCTACATACGGAGCTGTTACAGATTCGCAAGGTACATCCAGTTGAGCATCACGACAATAAGGGGATATCAACTTCTAGCTACTGCAAAGACTTCACAGGAGTGCTGTGGTAGTAGCAAACATGGCTTCTGTCAAGAACTCAGGACACCCGAGGAGCTGTCTTGCTCTTCATGTCATGCTTCAGGACTCAATTTTTCACATTATAAGCACAACGTTTTAAACTCTAGGTAACGCTACGATTACATGGAAGTTACAGCTAATTAACACCACACTGGCATGGGACTGTTGAGACTCCTACAACTGCTATGCTCTAGCATGAGTTATATAGCACACACAATTCAAAGGAGATGCGTCTTCTTCTGTGACACAAAGTAATGTATTAAAGTGTTATGTGTCTATTAGCAGCATAAATATCAAAGAGCAGCCACCATAAATGGTTAGCAGCAGAGACCTTTTTTTCCCCCTCAATACATAGCCAGAAACAGAAGGTGATACAGTCCAACAAACAGCACCAGCTGCTTCAGGGGATGTTACCGTACTGGGAAAACTAAGCAATTTGTGCCTATCCTAATAAAGGAGAGTAATTCAGCCTCAGTTATGGCCAGGGATGAAAGAAATGGGACCATAGTGCTCACAGTCCTGCTGTACTAGAGCAGTTCCCTTGAATAATCTGTGCTGTCCAGATTACTACGAAGAATTCACATCAATTAAAACATTTTCCAGCTCAGATGCAGAAGCAGCCAAAGCAATGCTGCAACACAGACTTGAAAGGAGGAGGAAAAAAGTTCTCTTGGCTTTACAAAGGCCTCACTCTCCACAGTGCCAGCAGATCACACACAACTAAAAGCACTACTCAAACATTTGTTTTCTGTTGCACTTAAACAGAGCATGGTCCCTTCCCCCACGTCCCAAACTTGTGTAATTCAAGATTCCCCCACCCCATTTACCTTCTTTGTACAGCGAGGTTGCACACAGAGGGCTGTGTATTTCATACACAGAACGTTAAGGTAATAGATACAGTGAGGAATATTTAAATAAAAGGGTTCAATGCTCTTAACTCAAAGGTTTGCAGCAACCACATTCAAACAGATCAGTGCAACAGAGGACAACAGTGAAAGCTGCCAGTTATGTGCAAAGCAGGACAATCAGATTTACCAGCATTAAATTTTAGGATTCCATCAACCATTTTGAGCTAATGTGTCATCTAGCACTTAAAAACACGTCTAGAACCCTTATTTTCTATACATTTCAACAAGGATTACCAGCAATAGTTTCCCTGCACAACACATTGCTTAACACAGAATTTCACAACCGTAATATATACCACTTTAATATTATGTTAATATAACATACAGTATACAGGCAACTAAGGAAAAATACATTTATATATATATTTTAAATAAAGCTCCATACCAGCAAGGTATGGATTTTAGAGCCACTTCGAACTGTGCCATCTTGAATTGCATATTCTGGCCAAACCTTACACACTCACTGATTTTTACGGCAATTCTGAACACGTCACACCTACTGCAGCAGGGAGTCAATGACAGCTCCTGGCTTTGCAGAACGTTTTCTGTTTGGAGAGCAAAAAGGAAAGGAAAAATAACCACAGACATCATTATGCTGTCCAGGAAAGACAAGGACCAGCCACTTTTCAAGTCAAAACTACAGTGATAACTTTTCCACAAAGCATCTGTCAGAAAACAAAGATCAAGAACACCCACGCTGGAGTCTCCCCCAGCAGTACACTACTTTCTGGTGATACCAGTACACGCACTGGCAATGTGTCACTTGTTAAACTAAACCAGCAGATAGTAAAATAAAGCAAGATGACAGTAGGGGGATGTGACAAAAGGACATCAGAAAGGTCCCCACATCAAAGTCTTTCTGGACAAGATTTTACCACAGTAAGATTTCAGCTTGGTTCTGCCTCACTTGGCTCTGGTCAATCTTACATAGTGCAGAATCTCAGCATTTTGTCTTACAACAATAAGTCTTCAAAGATCTGTCAAGTTTGCAGGCACAAACTTAAGCCTTCCCATGTATATTTCCCATTACATACAGATATTCCAAAATTCTTCACCTTCTACCAGTCTTGGGCCTAGATCTTCCTTTTGAAGTCCTCGGCCTCTCCAGTTTCAGCAGAGATTGCCTCAAGCTTTCTTCCGTGTAAGCTAAGTAAACATGGGAAAGGTCCACCTCAAAGGGCTACAGGGAAAAACAGCAAAACATCAGAACCTTTCTGTGCTATCTTCTGCTCTGTTTAAGACCAGAAAAATTATTTTCAAAGAAGAAAACTGAAATGGGATGATTTTCCCATCAACATGCTGTGGTAAGCACAGACAGCAGAACTTAGACCTACGCAGTTCAACGCATGCTTACGAGGAGTCACTCACATCTTTCTCTTTTTTGTCCAGGACTGGAGTCTGTTTCCTCATATTGTTTCCGGTATACGCAACACATTTCTTAAATAAAAGAAGGGTCTGTTAGTAAAGTTGTTTGTGCACAGCAAAAACGACAGCTTTAAGCATTTATTTCTGGGCTCAGAAGCTTGTGCTAACATTAGCTTGTAGGGTAGTCAGCTAGCTTACCAGCTGCCATTCTCCAATGTCTTCATTCCAGTGAACATAGTTTTCGATCATTTCCTAGAAAGAAGTTATAGAAGTTGTGCAAGCCTGTAACAGTGATCTACACTCCAGATACACTTTCCAGAGGATGCATCCCGGAAAGCCTAGGCAAGTTGCTAAGAACAGCCTTGAGCACTTCAAGCTGTTTATATCAGGACTGCCAGACCATGTTCAAAAACCCAATTTATGCTCTGCAGACTACAGAGGAAAAATATCACTCCCAAACTGCATACATCGGAGTTCCCATTGAAATAGGGATTTCCCGTTATATCAATGGAATCGGGTTAGCAGTAAAAACACACTGTAATACAGGAAAGCAAAGATTAAGGAAAATAGCTTTTCTATTTCCTATTAGTACGTGTCAGATTTAATCACAGTTTTCTGGGCATTCGTGGGTGATAACAGAACAAGAACGAACCCAAGTGAGAGCTCTAAATTCAGTTATTACTTTGTATAAATCCACAATCCACAAACTCATCCATGCTACAGCTTAGCAGACAAGTGTCAGCCAGTTGCCTGCCAATTCCTCAAAGAGAAGGGAAGCCAACTAATTCCGTTTGTCAGCGGACCAAATATAGCTGGAGGGCTCAGCGAGCATAGCGTGCGCCTACGACAAGGGCTGAGGCTCCGCGTCTTTACCTGGTAGTCCTGAGGAATGAAGTTGTCGATGATAAGCATCTGAAGACGAAGTTCCCTGCTCAGCTGCCGAATATTCTCTAGTAAGCCTTCAATCTCTCTCTGATGCTCCTGCTGCAGATCTGCCATCTGCAGACAAACAAGACATTTGAGGAGGGTCAGAGCTAGCGTAAAATAACAGCCTAAGACACTTCTGCCTGAATGAGGTTCCTGGGAAAGGAAAGCAAACTCTGGTTAGAAGTGCCAGACTATTTAACTCCAGAACAAACCCTCCAAAACATTCCAGCTCAGACACAGCTGAAAACCACACTAAGTTCTTGGTCTCAGAAACATGAAACTGGCTTTCTGCCAGGCCAGCCTTTGTACTAGCTAAGAGCAAAGTGTGCAAACAAGTTACATCCCTGGCAAGATCCCAAGGGAAGTCCCTGATCCCAGCGACAGTGTGCTTCTGAAACAGGGATTCTAGATAGCAGCCAAAGGACACTGAATGAGTGTGAGTGAGGAAGACACAATGAGGGTAACAGGCAGGAAGGACAGAGTGAAGAGCAGAGGAACATTTCGGCTGCTGCAAAGCAGAAACTGGATGGCCAGCTAACTTTTATTCTCTTCCACAACAACCAGTACATCTCCTTGAAGTTCTGAATATCTCAGAGCCTCACGCGTACTCCAACTCAGCTTAAAGAACAGTTCCACAGTGTACTCCTGTGCAGCTCTTTTTAAATTACACAAGCCAAGCAGACAGCAGAAAGTTTTAAACCTGCTTCACTTTTTCCAGAGCTACAACGCTGACTGTAGCTACAAAGCTATAGTCACTCCTGTCATCCATCACGAGCTGAGCACTTCAGACACTGACCTCTGATTTTGCAGCCATGAGCATGGTCCAAACTTTCTTCAGTTTTTTGGTTTTCCCCTGTGCTTCTTCCTGGAGGCTGGTGTATTTCTCCTCAATGTCCAAGCGTTCTTGCTGCGAGATTTAGCAGACATCCACATATTAATATAATAAAAAATATTTGCAACAGTATGAACAGAAAGGGAAACTACTTGGACAAAAAGCGTTTGCCCAGGGCACAGAGACCTGGCTTAGCCCAGCTGGCTCACACCCCGGTGATTACACTGCTGCAGGTAAGTGAGCACCACCAAAGTGGTTGGCTTCTGCTACGCTTCCAGAGCAGAACCACATTTCATCCACGTGAAGGCACATAAACACCATGTGTCCTACTACAGTTGCTGTTTCCAAACACCTACGAGTATAACCCACCTCCTTCTCCTCAAGCTCCTTGCGAAGCTGTTCTGCTCTCTTCCTTCGTTCTTCCAACTCCATATTTGATTCTTCCAGAAGCTTCTCTTGCTCTTCTGCTTTCGCCAGCAAGTCCACTCCTCCTACGATCACCTTTTTCTCCAGCGCAGACAGTTTCTCCAACAGGGTCTGGTGCTCTTGTCTAGAGAGACAGGTAGAGCGGAAAATCTCCTATCCTAAGGCACTCACAAGGCAGCCAGGTCGAGCTCAGTCCTACAGCCCAGACAGCATTCACAGGGCTGGAAAAACTTGTCTGGCTGCCAAGGGTTTAAGTGGGGGTGAGGCAGTGCAAGTGAGCACGCTGATTTCCTTAACTCCAGCTCCCATCACTTTCATGCAGGCTAAACCAGCTCAGCAGACAGGTGTCTCCCGCTGCAGTTCCCCTCTCTCGCGGGGTGCGGGGCACTGGTGACAGCCGCCTGCCCCAGCAGCTTTTCACCTCCAGCACGGAGAACCCCTACGCTCAGGGTGGCGTGCTCAGCAGCGTGCTGCAGGAAACCTGGCTTGCTACATCGCTATTGCCCCTGACAAGCAGCACAGCACTAGTGCTGCTCTTCACTGGTCGCCACTGTTTGGTGGATTGAAGTTTCTAGGCCATCTCAACTAGCTGAGGTTTTAAGAAAAAAATGGTAGAAGAATAAACTTCGTCTTTTCTACCTGCTCTAATCTGCAAGCAGAGGAAGCTCCTCTTTTATTCTGATAACAGCAAGAGCTGATGTTCAGTTTGCCTAGCACCTCACCAGACACCTCCACGTACCAATGACTGACTTGAAGATTAAGGGAAGAAAAACACACACCGCAAAAAAAATAGAGCAGGGCACTCACTGAGCTTTAAGCAAATCTTTTTCTCTCTTCTCCAGTTCAGCTCTGGCTTTATTTCTTTCTTCTTCTTCCATATCAAGCTTAGTTTCAAGAGCTTTTCTCTCCTCTTCAATCTTTGCTTGCATCTCTACCATCTTATCAGGGGAAACCTTCTTTTTGCCTTTCAAAGAGATAGGGAAAAAAATTATTTCACAGATAAAAATACTGCCTCTGTATCACAGCATTTTTTTTCCAAGTTCAGATTCAGTAATTGCATTTAACAAGCATTAATTTCATGTCAGAACTCAAGGGCTCCAAGCTGGGCACAACTCAGTGCTTCAAGTCCCATTCTGACGCTACTGAGTTGCCTCCAGTTACTGCAATGAAGAAACTCTACAGATTTAATACAAGAACATAATGCCCTAAACAGAAAACATAGGGAGAATGCTTGTGGAGAAGGAGTACTGCCTAAAGAGAAGCCCAGGCTCAGATATTTTAACTAGGTCGATTAGGCCAACCAATAGAAAACAGAAGATTGCCTCGGCCTACAACTCGCTGGGCTACCAAGACGTACATATTCACATTTCAGGTTAGCACATCCGCCCTCCCCTTGTTCGTTGTACTCTCAGGGGTTACCTATTGCACAGTCAGCAAATGGGCATTTTAAGAACATGTTAAGTGAAGATACAGAAACTAGGGAAATTCAAAACTACCCTATGGAAACAGGCAGCAAACACCTGGATGATGTTCAATCTATGAAACGGGGACTACCCACAGATTGGAGGGTCACAGCAAATCTCAGTGCTTATTAACTGTGTCTTTAGAGCGTTACCTATTATGAAAGCAAACCAGGGACATTTCACAGGTGTTAAGAAGGACACAGCCAGAGCAACTCAGTGAACCTAGTGCCCTGATCATATAAAGCAGAGAGCCAGATAAGTGGCTTTACGTGTTAGTACACAGCCCTGTTTGTTCTCAGTTTTGGAGAAAAAAGTGAAACAGACTGAGTTGTAGGATGCTTGAACAAGCTCTGCAATTGTATTATAAGGAGGTGGAAATCAGTTACACCAACCTGCTTGGTCTTGCATTAAGAGGAAGGAGAAAGCAAATCGCAGAGAGGCAGCATATGCATGAAAAGGAGGAAAGAAAATATATTACTGCTTGATCATTTTGGACAAGTTCATCAACATCAGAACAAGCATTAATTTCCCATGCACGTCTCCAGAATAGAAAACAGACTAATCACTAAGAAATAAGACTCCATTAGAGCAAATATTAATGCATCATGATTTTGTGCTAAAGCATAGAATGTTTCTGTACTTCAAAGGGCTTGGCATATCCAGGATCGTCTTCAGCTCACTCCTGCATTCTTCTGCCCATTGAACGCAATGCAGAATTTGAGTGTAACATGAGCCTGCCGCAAAGATCATGCCCTAAGAAACAGAGTATAGATTTCTTCTTAAGAGGCTTGGCGTTTTTTCCCTTCCTGAAACCAGCCAATTCTGTTAAATTACCTGCGATATCTTAGCAAGAAGACTTGCTCTAAGTTTTAACCAAGTTTTGAAGCCAATTCTCTGCAAGATCCATGACGATTGCACAGAGTATTAGTAGGTTAATTTGCAGTAACTGATGCTTCCATAGAGGTGTAGAGCCAGCTGGGGTTATTCAAGCGAGTGCAGTAAGAGAGGCAGGACAGGGAAAGGGCAATGAAAGACACCACATGCAAATGGCCACACGTGAGGACAGTTAATACCCCAAACCACGCTCATCCTGGTCACCAAAAGCGCAGTGCAGCTTCTACAACAGAGCCGCCTCCAGCCTTGCAGGAGATGGGCTGATCTGGCCAGGGCCACAGCAGTGCTTTGCTATTAACTGTCCTCAGCCAAATAAAGTATTCAGCTCTTAAGCAAGCTTTGAAAGAGCAAGTTTGAAGCGAGCAGATTTCCAAGCCTATCACAACATTACCCAAAGGTCGCCCTCAGGCTGTGAGCTGCCTTCTGCTACTTTCTGAGCTGACACTTTCCACTAACACACCGAGCACAAGTTACTGAGGCGTACAGCAAGACCTCCCCGGCTCTCCGCACGGAGAAGAGCAGACTACGTCTGTCCAGGATAACCACAGTGGGTAAGTCCCTGCAAGTCGAGGCCTGAGATTTGCATTTCATTTTTGGTTAAAGTCATCACCAACTGACTGCAGGATTGTCAAGGGACAGATTCTTCTCTGATCAGGAGCAGACCACACTCGCCTCACTGCTAAACCAAAATCCAGATCCCTCGTTGTTCCTCTGAACTTCCTCTAAAAACTTAATGTCATGGGGCAGTCTGGTTTTGTTTGGAAGGGTCTGCCAAAATAAAGCCACTCAAAGCATCATGAAGTTTCCCTTGCAGGTATAAAAATAGTGTTGCTTAACTGCTGACCATTCATTCTCTCCAAGTCCAGTTTTGAGAAGGCAGAGTCCAGTATCACATGGCGCCTAACACAAAAAAGTTGCTCAGACTTTCTCCTGACATTTTAGAGGGAGTATTTAAAATACAGAAGTTGCAAACACTTATCCTATGATTTCCCAATTGCCTTTAAAACTTGTTCAAACAGCATATTAACCTGCTTTCTGTTCTCTCACATCTGGCTAACAACGTGCACATCGAACCACTGTTGCAAGCATGAAAGCAGCAAAGGAAAGGCATGCTTTATCCACGTTAATTCCAGTTCATCTTTCCAATAGACAAAGCAGGGAAAAGTGCAGCATTGCAAAAATGGAGTGCACAGATCATGGAAAGGCCAAAGCTTAAAAAGACTTAAGAGCTCCCACTCACTAGTGAAGGACTTATCCAGAGGTTTCTCTATGACAGAGCATGTGGAGTCTGAACTACTGCTGCTGCTACTGCCTGGAAAACAGAAGCGAGTCCCACAGAAAAACCCAGAGAGGAAGAAACATGCAGATGGGAAGTTAGTTCCAAGGAAAAGACACCCAGAAGGGCCAGCAAATTAGTTGAGAAAGGCACGAGTTCCCATTAGGAAGCATTTGCTAGGATCCCTCCCAGACAGCCTGCAAAGCCACCGCTTCCCAGCACAAAATGCATGCTCAGAGACAGTTCAGAGAAACCCACCCTGAGCAGCCTACAGCTTAAAAACCACATGCCAAGGCTGCTTCCATTTCAAGCAACAACACAGAAAACCAGATCACGGTGAAAGCGGCTGTGGCTGTCTGCAGTAGCAGAGGATTCAGGGACCGTGAGTCCTTCCCAGCCTTATGCATGTGGCAACGTGCACCGTTCCCTCTAGAAGGCAGAGCCACCTTAGACAGGGACGGTTACTGGGCACACTCCTGCCGGCACCCTTTCTTAGGGAGCTTAGCTTCCAAATGAGCTACTCTAAGTCACAGCTGTTTGCCCTCTGTTCCCTTCAGGCAGCATTTTGAAGATTGTTTCCTCTGTGGGAGATTTGGGCAGAATGTGTTTCTCGATGAAGACGGTGCTCAACCTTTTTGGTTCTACAAAGTACCAACGGGGGAAAACGAAGGAAGAGTTGCGTTACAGCCAACACTAAAGGCTTGACAGATGTCGTTTACGACTCTGCTTGTACAGGTACCAGATCAGGATCCCTGGCAGCCACAGCTTCCCACGGTACACCATAACCTGCAGTTCTGGATTCATCTCCTGGGATTAAGACACCACACGGTAGTTTAATACCGACGTAGGATAAAGGAAACTTTACCATGGGATTTCCAGAGTGCTCCCAAACAAGGGACATGTAGCTCCCATTCAACTTTTCAGCTAGCACACAGAAACCAAAGGTCAAGTTCTTCCTCTAGCAACATAAAATAGGACGCTAGAGTGAAGTCAGTTGCTGAACATCCATAAGACAGATGAATCCTTTGCCTAGACCACAGCCAAAATATCCCTCTAACCATTTCCACGGCTCTAAAAAAAGACATCTGCCTACCGCTGATCTCTGGCATCCTCCTCCTCCCACCCCTGTGAGCAGGGGAAGTTCCCCAGGACCAGTCACAAGCCACACACAGCCACCTTGCGGCAGCCAGGGAGCCACCGCGTGCGAGGAGTTACCGCAAGCACCACTACCCAAGTGGAAGCAGATACCACACAGGATCGGAGCCGTCCGTCTGCAGAGACGGCACCAAATAGCTTCGTTTCTAGAAGAGGCATGATAATTGCAGCGGCAGCAGGGCAGCCCTACAACCCCACCTCTCCCTGCCTGGCTCTTGCTACAGTTTCTGACACCAGCAGCAGGACGGGAGGAAATTGGTGGCACTGACAGGATTCTCCACTGCCTTACCCCGTCGCTTCTTCCGCTTCTCCCCATCCTCTCCGATCTCCCCATCATCATCTTCATCCTCTTCTTCAGAAGAGCTCGTCTCAGAGCCAGATATCTCTTCCCCTAGAAGGGAAAAGGATCGTTTCTGATGCGCTGCCCCACATAACAGCTTGTTATTGTGACAGTGGCATTTGTCTGAAACCAGTGTCTGACTGGGAAATTAAGGAAGATTAACGTGGGCTGTGAGGTCAGTGTGAACAACAGTAGGTGCTTTTCACTGGAAACAAAGCATCCGTGGACTGCTGAAGGGTTAAGCCATGAAATTTTCCTGGAACTGGAAGTACTTGGAGATTCTTCTATTGAGATAGAAATCCAGTGATGTTAGCAAACAAAGCCTTTCCCTTTTCTATAGCTTAGAATCTAGAAACTGAAGAAGCCCCCCTCTGCCCACCAGGGATCAATCAGCTACATCCAGCTCCCCGTCCCTGAAGAACGTGTTCCTGACACTTCCTGCTTCTGCATGGGAGAGGCTCCAAGCAGCGAGCCTTATCGGGGCTACTGCTGCCGCTGTTCTGTGCTGTAGGCACCACTCTGGAGAGCGGTGTCAAGCCAAGGTCACTGCTCAGGAAGTATTCCCCTGCCAGAGGTTTTGCATATTGATGGATTAATAACTGTCACAAGCTCAAAGTTCCAGGGCTTTAGGAAGCTTCTTGTTTCCTCTACGTCCTGCCTGATGGTCAGTCTAGCCACACAAGCTTAGTTCATTTCTCTACTGATTTTTTTTCCCCACGTGAGGACGGGTGCATTTACCTTTTGTTACCGCACAGTTTAAATCCCTACACCACACCCAGTCGTACCTAGACCCCTGCTTGCTCGCCAGGAGCACGCCTAACTCAGTCCAGAAGCTTTATGCTAGTGGCAAGTGCCACCTAGTGGGCAAAGCCAGGTCCCCTCACCGGAGGGCCCTGCTGCCCCCACCTGAGGACACCTCTTCTGGAACTGAGCAGGATTACCAAAACCAGACCACCGGCCTGCAAACGGCAGCTGAACCTGTGTGACGTTTTCAAACAAAGAATTTTCACACTCAAACAGGGTGAGCATTTGTCTAGACGAACACCAGGAGGCAGGGGAATCTCACCTTCTTCCAGCTTTTTCTTGAGCTCTTCAATTTCTTTTTGAAACTGGCGCAGCAAAGCATCTTTGGGGTCTTCGTTAATCCTGGCCTTGTTCTTGATGTTCTTGGCTCGGTTTGCATACCTGAGAGTGCTGATAGTCTCGTCGTAGTTGTAGTCTGCTGGACCAATGTTTGCACACTGTGACACACGGAACAGCAAGTTAATGGTTGGTGAAGTGTTAAGAGTCCAGAACAAGTGATTTCACAGGGACCCACCCCCAGCTCCACCAGTATCACACTGCCACTCCTTCCCAAGCTTTCCTGCTGCTTCTACACTAAGGCTGCTTTTGGCTACCTAGGCATGGCTTCTAATTGATCTTATGCACACGTGCCCATTTACACTGCGTTTAGATCCATGTCCGTGCAGCGACAGAGATAGCAAAAGCATGTAAAAGGTTTTCAACTGCAAGTAGCTCTGAAAGAAACAAATAAAAGCCAGGCTGTTCTTCTGGCAAAGTCGTTATGCTACCTCTGTAGGAACAGATCAATAGCTGGCACCGGTAGGAGCATCTCTCAGCTTACCATCATGGTTTTGGAGTTGCCCCCCAGGGAATCCTGAAGGAGCCGTGTAAGCTTGGAGTTACGGTAGGGCACGTGGGTGCTCTTGCCATCCACCAGCGCTGAGATGACATTGCCCAGCGTGGAAAGAGAAAGGTTGATCTTTGTAGCTTCTTTCAGTCGCTGCCCCGTTGCGCCAGTTTTGGCCTGTCTTTCCGAACCCTGGCAAGGAAACAGGAATTGCAAAGCCTCTGGTAAGTCTCCTCCCTCCAAACAGGACCAGCTACCCCTGAAGTGTTGCTAGCAGCCATGTCACTGAGCACCCCATCCATGATTAGAGAACCTAGCTATGTACCTCAGTCGTGGTTAACGAGACAAGTCAAACAGGTCTTAACCGAAGCTTTCAACGCCAGAAAATTCTGGACTGCTCAGAGGAATCACAGAATGACCAAGGTCGGAAGGGACCTCGGAAGATCTAGTCCAACCCCTCTGCCAAGGGGGATCAAACAGACAATTGCCCAGACTTTTGTTGAAAGCCTTTAACAGTGCCTGGCGAGCAGCCATGCCCACCGGGTTTCATGGCAGGCCTCGCTGATGCTACTTACTGCAAGATCGACCAGGTGCAGCTTGCCCATGCGCACGTGCATGTTTCCATCAACCCCCTTCTCACTGCACTCGATGGTGATGGTGAAGATGGCGTGTGAACGGGAACTGTGCTCATTCATGTTCGTGGCACCAACGGAACCTTTTAATTGAGAAAAAGGTTAATGAATCACACTCCTGTAATGTTCTTCCCGCTCTCAAAGGAGCTTTATCCCCACCTCTTTACCCAACCCTGTTTTTCAGAAGATGGAAGGAGGATGCTCTGACTCAGCAAGCTGTGTTCTTATACACCAAAGTCACAGGAAGCCCCCAGTCCAGACTAGGAATGTTGCTGCCTCCTGTGGCTCTAAGCTGACCATATGATCCCATCCCAAGAGCAGCAGCAGTTCTCATTTGTTTTGTTTTAAAAGCTACAGAGATCTCTAGCCTAATGCTTTCACTGCTGATCCCCGTAAATAGCTGTATTTTAATAAGAGCATGACAGTCCATGCCAAAAGCAACAGTACATCACAATTTTAGCTCCTAAAAGGATCTGGGCTTAACTATGAAGCCTTCCAGAAAGCACATACCCCCTTCCATTCACAGCACAGAACTAGCTGTTGCTCAGCTCCTGAGGGAGAGAACCACGACACACCGCTACCCCTGACATTGCTGACTGCCTCACTGCATCCTCCCCTTCACCGTTCCTCCAGTGGAGGAGACACGGCCTGCTCCACCTGCCCTGCACAGAAGGGGGTTGGGAGGGGAGATCCTTTTACGCCCCGCTCAGCTGAAGGAGCTTTCCAGCATCAGGACCAGGAGCAACACCTCTTACTGCAGTCTCACAATCAGACCCTCGCTCTGCCTGACAGCAGAGCTGTGAACCTGCCCACTGCGAGACTACGTACGGTTCTTGTGGCCCAGAGTCATGATCCTGTCCATATCATCTGCATTGTTTACGACATAAGCTGAAAGGTCTTTGATATAAACTCCCACATCAGGCCTCTCTTTAACCTAAGAGAGAAACAGTTTAGACAGCATCCTCAGAAGATCCCTGACAGCAGTTATCAGCGGCACTGTATTGCTACAGCGATTTCCTCCCCCAGGTTCTATTTTGCACAGAAAACACTCCTACGCTCTGAAAGAGAATGGCTAAGGAGTCGAGACTCATGCAGGACAATCCTCCACTGGTTTTCCCTAACAGCAAATAGGCTTCAAGTCCCAGTCACTAACTCCTAGCACAACTACCAGGGGGCCTTTAGGATAGCATCGCATGCACAGGACTGACTCAGCTGAAAGCCAGTTTCTCACTGTGCAACTGACCAAATAAAAAAGATCCAGAGAAATCAGCAGAGATACCCAGCTGCTACTGCATCTTAAAGGGAACAGGACAAATGCCACGGAACCCAACCTCCCACTTCCCTTCAAACGCTCTCTGGCCTTCAAAATATTTCTTTCACAGCAGTGAGCAACGTTACCAGACTCAGAACAGCAGGCTCACCTCCAGCCTCTGGGTCTGGTCTTTTCCCAGCAGGTCCCTCACTTCTTCATTGTAAATTTCCAGGTAAGACACGCGAACTAAAAACCTAGGACAAAGAGTTGGGTAGCTTTCTTAGTAAGACATTTGTTGAGGTCTAGCGATCACAGACAAAGAGAAAGCACCAATCTACAAACACAATCCTGCTGCCCAGTCAAGAACGCCTCAGGAGGAGTCTTCCAGCTAAAGCCAGAGACACAGTTTCAGTTGCCATTGTTGAGGTCCGGCTTTTTCTACAGATGGACACACAAGACAGAAGCAGTAAAGAGAAGCCGTACCTCGTATCCCCCTCTGCTTTGGCAATGTGACCAAATATATGTGCAAAGGAATTCGGAATGATGCCTCTAAGCTCAGGAACTGCTCTGACCCCTTCCATGGTAAAAGTCTTGCCTGTTCCAGTCTGCCCATACGCAAAAATAGTGCCTGAAGAATAAGAAAATGTAATTAGGAAGTTGCTAGAAGTTTTACCTCATCAGTTCTTAGCCTGATAGCTCTAAACGTATCTTATTTTTATGGAGTTGAAGCTTTCCACCCTCTCCAGCAGATACTGTACAAAGCTAGGAGAAACAGAAACATGGGACAACAACGGGACACGGGTTTGAGCCACTGCTTTATCCAGCCTGCAAAATATTTAAGAGAGTCAGCTTGTTTTAACCATTTAGCATGATTAAAGAATGGAATGCTAGTACACTTAGGGCTCACACATAATTAAGACAAGCCCAAGTAATAACACCGTCAGTTAGAGGAAGGTTATATACCAAGTGTGAAATCAACTATTGCTAGCACTCTAAGCCACAGCAGAAACATTGTGAGACGCCTACAACACGGGCCACAGAACCAGTCTGGTTCTGAACCTGCGGAGCCCACGTAGGAAGCCATCAAGAAAGTTCACTGTGCCCCAGCTGAGACACTCCAGAAACACACTGGTTCATTGGTTTTGCCCCAGCACTGCTGAAAACTCAAATGAGGCTTCCATTTTCGTTGGCGTTACTGTTTGGAGAAAGGGAATTTTAACCAGCTGAAACTGGGTGTGTTAGCACGAGAGTTTATTAGGTATTTGCAAACCTTTAAAAACTTTACAGTCTGTTGTTGCTTATAGCACGCTGTTATGGAAAGCAGTAATTTGTTCCTTGCTAACTTCTCCTTTCCTTAACACAGCGTATTTGCATGCATAACACACACACACAAATCACGGCCGTGTTCTTTCCAGCTGTAGGAAGCAGCGGATTATCTGCTGGGCCAGGCAGATGTGTTTAACTAGTCATCTTAGTCTAAACCAGCAAATTCTAAAGGAGAAAATGCAGCACTTATATGCACAAGCCTGGTATGCGTACCTAGTTACTGCAGGACCACGGCGGCTGCTTGGTTACTGAAACTGTACAGTGAAGAGGCGCTGAGAATTCTGATAACGAAACAAAGCGTTTATCTTCGCAAACAGAAGATAGAGAATGAAAACACACAGCTCACCGACCTCAGCCGGCACTGCTCATCACTGATCTCCCCCTGTTTACAGTCTTAGCATGTGGAACCACTGCGGGTGCTCAGAATGGCGAACGCCTTCTGCACATTTTAAGTGAGAGGCCAGGACAGAAAGGGACAGCTACAGCCCTCGTGAGGGGAGGCTCCCGGTAAGACCAACAGCATCACTAACAGTGCAGGCAGCACAAGACGGGGCGTACCGACATAAAGCAAGGTGCTTACCATTGTATCCTTCCAGGACGGAGTCAATAATAGGCCTTGCAGTTAAGTTGTAGACATCCAGCTGTTTGCTCTCCGGTCCAAAAACCGTGTCAAACGTAAACGTCTTGGGAGGCTCGTTGGACGAGTCCGTTTTGTGAACCGTTATAGTCCCTCTCATCTCGTCCACGTTGACTGCCATCTTGTACCCCGTCGCCTTCTCTCGCTCGTTAAGGGGCCGGCAGCGGACGACCACCTTGACATTATCGCAGCTCTCCGGCTTGTCCGGCTTCTCGGGCTTGTTGATCTGCGTTTGTGAAAGAGCAAAGACACGTCCGGGCTGTAGCATTACACCTAACGCCCCCGAGGGTTTACACACACACGCTGTTGTGCCAACCCAAGCAGAAACACGCTGCTGTGCAGGATGGCGTAAGCCACGCGTAGATCCTGGGCTGGTTTATAGCTCAGGCAGGGAGAACACCGCACATTTATGCGGTCTTCTGCCTGTGGATGGAGGAACCGAGGAGAATTTCACCTCCACCCGTGTGCCCTCCTCCCGGACACAGCTCCGTGCCCCTGCCTGACGGGGGCAGCCCGTGAGGGGGAGCACCGGGGAGCGGCCCCGGCCCCCGCCGGCGCCAGGGGCAGCCCCCGGGGGCCGCAGGGGCTCGCTTCAGCCCGGCCCCAGCCCCGCGGCCTGGCCCTGCCCCGGGCCGCGCTGACACCCGCGGCCTCCCACTGAGGGAACCGGGCGGAACCGGGCCACCCAAGCCCGACCCCAAGCCCCGATCGCGGCCCCCCCCGTCCCCGGTCCCCCCTCACCGGCATGGCGGCGGCGGCGGCCGGGCAGGGAGCGGCGCGGGGCCGCAGCGCGGAACAATAACAGCACCGCGCCTGCGCCCGCCCCCCGCCCGCCCGGCCCGCGGCCAATCCCCGCGCGCTGCGGAAGCCTCTTGGCCAATGGCTGCCGAGGAAACGCGGCGCTCGTCCCGCCCCCTTCCACCACCCCTGCCGGGCTGCGGCCAATCAGAAAGGCGGGACGGCGCGTTGCCATGGCAACCGCGGGGCAGAGGCGACGGGGCGCGGCCCGGCCCCGGCCCCGCCTCGGGGCCCGGCGGCCGCCTCCGCGCCCC
>CM021777.1:17848303-17895933 GCA_011076525.1 Nettapus auritus
CCCCCCGGCGGTCCCGGATCCCCCCGGGGGGACGGGAGGGGCGCGGCGGTGCCCCCGGGGGGGTGGCGGTGGCCTCGCGGGGGGAGCCGCGCGGCGGTGGCACCGCGGGGGCTTTGGGGGCACCCGAATGAGAAACTGAGAAAGAACAGCTTGAAGCGCCCACAGGCACTGAGGTGGGAGCCCTGCACCGCTGCGTTCACAAAGGAAAGCAGAAATCGTACGTCTAGTCGCTTTTTGTTGTTGTTGCCCCTTTTTTTTCTTTTCCTGTTGAAGACTGGAGGAGGAGACAGGCATCAGAGCGCCAGGCTGAGACAGCCTCAGCGTTTGTCTTTTAGGTGGTGGCATTCTTAGCGTTTATTACATGTGAGCACACACGCGGTCTGGAGAGTGGTGTTCCCGGAGCTGTTGCGCGTCTGCAGCTGTAACAGAGAAAGATTAGATTGCTTTAAGGAAAAGTGTTAATTGAGGAATAAAAAAGTCTCCAAACAATCATCTCAAATGCTTTTTTTGTAGGATCATTAAGCCTCTGTGTGCCAGAAACTTGGGATCTGCAGCTAACACGGTGCAGCTTAACCCCGCAGATGGGGCGCTGAACGTGGGAGGCCGTAAGCGGAGCGATGCGTGCTGCTCCCCCCGGGCTGCCTCAAGGAAGCTTGGACACGAGAGTCAGAAAGCGAGACCGTGCTGTGTAGCTGTCTGACATGCTTTCTTCCATCATCAGCTTCCCCCTGGGAAAACGTGTCCCAGAGTTGTTCTTTGCTGATCAGCAAACAAGCAAGTTGTGTGGCTGCTCCTCGCTCGCTCTCAGCACTGGGCAGGCATCTTGAGAGGAAATTGTACCTATCTCGAGCTGGGTATCGCTTTGTAATCCTTCTCTTGGTTTTGACAGCGGCTCCCACCTGGGAAACTGGCTCAGAGAGCTGCTATGAAGTGCCCTGGACCTCCAGAGAGCTCGAGACTTGCCCGCTTCCTGGAAAGTGCCTTAGCCAGAGAGACTAGGATTTGGAAAGTGCCAGTCTTCCACCACCTCACCCTGAAGGTATTCTCTCCTGACCTCTGTGATCCCAAGGCTGAGCAAATTCAAGGGCTGTTAAAAAAATTCTGGAAGAGTACATCAGAACCTGCCCTTGACTCGTGCCTTTCTCCCCGTTGAGGGTGTTTGAATGCAACGTGTGCTGCAGCAGGGGCTTCAGTGTTCTCTGGAGAGGGAAATAATGAGCACACTCAGCACCTTACTCATCAGAGCTGGGCTTGGAGGTTCGTACGCGTTGTGCAAGGGGAGAGCTGCGTGCTGCCCCATCCAGCCCCCCAGTAACATTCCAGTACAAAGCGCCTGGAAGTGCAGCTAGAGCCTGGCTGGCTGGGCAAGGTGGAGGAGTGCTTTAAATCGTGCCAACATGTGCCTTTTCCCTCGCTCTGCAGACACAGAGGGCAACTTTCCTCATTTCAAGCCTCGAGACATCCGAAATGTTAATTAGGGCGCTTGGAATGATTTGAGTCTTCCTTTGGAGATAGGTTAACAAAATCATCAAAGCGCTAACTGCCTTTTTTATTTCTAACTTCTTCTTCCCCTCAGGGTACAGATATCTCTCCGTCATGTTACGAGAAAACAGTTCTCTGGATTGCAGAAATCAGCTCTCAGTTCCAGTTCTACCCCGAAACATTCGCCTTGGCTGTCGGCATCCTTAACCGGTTACTGGCGTCGGTAAAGGTAGAGCTCTGCCAGCTTTCTGTCTGGTTAGTTACTGACTGCAGATGTAGGAGGACGTAACCAGTTCATACATACAGCAGGTGCTGTGTTCGGCAGCAGATTTAGGGAGCAGTCAGGCTCCCACGGCGGGATGCTTTTAGGCATAGATACAAACACGAGTGTTTGCTGAGGTTCTGCTGCTTCACAGTCCTCAGAAGTTTGTGTGACCTGCAGTCCAAATGCCGCGATAAGCATAAAGAACTCGTGTATCAGTGGCTGTCTGCTAAGCAGAAAACATTGGCGTTATCACTTTGAGTGTGTTAGTTTTGAAATCATGACTTTTAACCAAACTGTGGGGCCAACTTTTTCTGCGGTTTGAGCAACAGGAAAGTTAGGAGGTGAACTGACCCTTGCAGCTCTTAATTCAGGTCAGATCCATACCGGCATTTGACAAAAGCATATTCACGTCTTGGTTAAGAAGAGGAGGAGCCCTTTATTGTAAACACTTGCACAGTGTCATCTAAAAGCGTGGGATACGTGAATCAAAATTGCACCATGAAGAGGATTTATTTTGTTTCACTTTGGATTTCCTTGGTCTATTTTTGGCTTCAAATGAATCTTACTGCAGCTAAACCAATTCAGAAACAGCTGCAACTTAAATGAAAATTTGAAACTTGTGCGTCTGTAGTTGAATGCCAATTATTTCTCCCAAGAGTTATCTTCTTTACCCAGTGTTTTCTTTTTCTCCCTTCAGGCCCAATTAAAATACCTTCAGTGCATAGCAATTTCCTGCCTCGTCCTTGCAGCAAAAACCAACGAAGAAGATGAGGTCTGTATGTTTATCACTGTAAATACTCTAAGCTCATCTCTTTTGTTCAAGTTAGTTGTGTTTCCAGGTCTTCTGACGACTTGGACATAACGAGGAAGTCTGAGTTTGTTTACCCTAAGCAGGCCTGAAGGGGCGGCAGTAACATTTTCAGTCCTCTTTCACCAGTGCGTGGAAGAGTTGTGACCTTTACGGATGAAGGACTTGTATTTGCTTATGTAATGGATCCATTTCCCTCCTGCACTTAAACCTCTCTCTTATCAGAATCCACAGCTCGCAGTGAAACTTGGTCTGGGGGACAGCTGAGAGATGCAGACACAGCTCTGTGTGCACAACATCCAAGTGCTCTAATTCTGCTGTGAGAGGTCCTGGAGGGTAGGGTAGGGTAGGCAAGACAGAGCAGAGGTTCTCCAGAGGAAGTGTAAAATGGATGAGTTTGCTTGGAGTCAGAACTAGTTACTGAACTCAGTGAGGCAATGATTCGGGTCTGCACCTCAGGGTGGGCACCTAAAACCAGCAAGTACCCATGGACGTGTGAGATTACAAGGGATCAGCATCCGGTGCAGAGAGCTAAAATCGCATGGCAGAAAAACACCGACAGGCTTCTCCAGACATGTACAAACATGAGCCAAACAGACCCTGAAAAGCATTTCAGAGTATATTTTATCCTCTTTCCTTCATTGTGTTTCAAAAAAGAACAGAAAACCGAGGCACTGGAGTCAGACACACTTCTCTTCAAGTTCCTCTGCTGTAGCGAAATGCTCGTCGTAGCCTTTTTAAGACGTATCATGGCGAGGTCGTTCTGTTCCCCTCAGCTAAAAAGGAGAAGCTGAGTCAATGACCACAGGAAACCAGACAACTACAAAGGGCTCTGTAAAACAGGAAGCCTCCTCCTGGCTCGTCAGGGGAGCAAAGCTAACGAGAGTGGTAGCAGGGAACGTGCCTCATGACGGAGCCTTCAGGAGGCTCACAGTGCCCCGGGAGGCGAACAGCATCGTTCTTGCTGTGGGCCTGTGGTTGTAGCCGGCTGTCCTGTGATGAGTACGGGCCAGTCCTCATTTATTGTGAGCTACCTAAGGAGAGAGCGGTCTGCGTCGCCCTTTGGGATGGGTACAGAGCTGTTAGAGCCCTTCACAACACAGAAATGCACACAGCACTGTGTAGGAAGGTGCCTTCTTTATTTTTATTTATTTTACAGGTAATACCGTCGGTGAAGATGCTCGCAGTGCAGAGTGGTTGTAAACGCTCTCCAGCTGAGATCTTGAGAATGGAAAGAATTATACTAGATAAGCTTCACTGGGACCTTTACACGGCAACACCAATGGATTTCTTAAACATTGTAAGCACTAAGTTCTGCATTTTTTTTGTTTAAAGAAACAGCTTATCAAGTAATACTAGCAAACATATGCACGCACGTACACACCCACACATCCTTCGCCCGATGCTTTGCAAACCGCCAGCTCTTAGCTATCTGCAAGCCTTTTGACGAATGCTACAGTGATTTTTTATTATTATTCTATCTTAAATTAACTGCTATTTAAAACCTTTCATTTTGCTCAAAAAAGTTGCTCCCATCTTTAAAGGACAACTGAAATGGACATTAAAAAGATCCTCATAAAGCACAACTATAGGCCAGTTTTATTTTTTTTAAATACACACTGCAAAAATATTTCTAACTATTTCCGTCCTATGAATACTGTACATAGAAAGCTGTCGGTTTTGCTACATTTCACACACAGGTTTTTCTTCAACCATTTTCCTTTTCGTTCCGCTGATCATTCACCCTGGTTTTATGCAATTAGACCACCCCAACCTGGCACTTGGTTCACGTTGCAGTTACTAAATGTTTGATAGAAACGATTAAACTTTGTCTTCAAGAAACGATCATGTGCTAGTAAGGCAAAAGTCATGTCATACAAACATCCTGGATCCCTTTTATAAGGTTATGTGCAAAATTTAAGCCATCTTAGGCTGCTGATTGTAAAAACTGCCTTTCGTAGGTGCTTGTTTCCTCACTAAACGCGGAGTACGTTGTTACTGGTTTTACTCTACTCTTGTCTGCTGGTCTGAACTGAATCTCCAAGATAGCAATCTGGATAACATAGAAACTTCAGAAATTGTTAGGAAACACAGACCTTTTACATTCATCATAAGCTCAAAAACAGTTCAGTGGTTGGCAAGTACAAACACAGAACACAAAAAAAAGGGTGGGGATGGGGGGAAACCCTCCTGGATTCCTGATACGAGATGAAGTTAGTCTGTACGTCTGGTGGATACATACGAAAACATACGAAGTTCACTGACCTCTGCTTTTTTTTTTAAATACATATATATATTTCTTCTCTCCAGTTCCATGCCATGGTGATGTCCAACTGGCCCCATCTACTAAACGGGCAGCCTCAGACGAATCCTTCCCTCCACGTTGCATTCTTGACCAAACAGCTACAGCACTGTATGGCGTGCCACCAACTAGTGCAGTTTAAGGGCTCCACATTGGCCTTGGTGATCATCACCTTAGAGCTGGAGAGGCTGACTCCTGATTGGTTTCCTGTTATTACTGATCTGCTAAAAAAAGCACAGGTAGGAATCAAAGTGGCCTTTGGTTGCAAATCTCGAGGCCGGGACACCGAGAAATAAATAAGTGCACGTGTATTTACGTCCCACATTGCACTTCAGATTTCTGAGAAGCCTGTGTCCGTGTTCTGGCTTTGCTAGTGCTGAAGAAGGAATTAAACTGTTAAGGGCTGCGGCCTTCCCTGTGGCAGGGAAAGGAGGTTTCCAAAAGAGCTCGGCCCCAGATAGCTCCCGGCCTCCTGACCAGGGAGATTCTCCCAAACTGGGAGTGAAAGCGCCTACAAAGCTGTGTCCCCAGCTTCCCACTGAAGACCGTGAGAACTTCTAAAAGCAGTTACCTTGCTTTTAAAATCTAATCAGTTTAGCTTCTAATGATACGTACAGAAGGCAAGCTCTGTTTTTTTTTTTTTGGAAACTTTTCTCCAGCTTCATAAAACCTGTGTGTTTTAAGCGCACAGGCTTAGAAGGCCATGTCCCAGGTTGGCAGCTTACCATCGACTCACTTTGTCACTGACTTTGAAAGAAGTTGCTGTCTGCTGGCCCTGCTGGACGTCACAGCCTCCTAAATAGAGGGAGCACTCACCCACCTTTCGTGTAGTGGTTCAGGAGCTCCTGATTAAACATTTTGCATCAGGGTCAGTATGCAAACTGCTGACGTGCATCTGTTGAGGCGTTCAATACAGCCCATCCCTGCCCTCCCCCTAATTACAGTCACAGCAACAGCGGCCAGAGTGGAGAATAATTTATGGTGAACTTACCCCAAAAAATGTTTCTTTCCAGGTTACCAGTACTGAATTCATCCACTGCAAAGAGTTCGTGGATCGAGAGCTAATGCGTTTGCAGCCATCCAACGCCATTTATATTTTTTACCCCGTCACTCGAGCCATCCAGGGCCACCCCGAGGCAAGGCTGGCGTACCCTTACCCTTCTGCACTGACACACTCCCCGCAAGCGAGGCTGAGCGTGGCTGTAGGGCAGCCCGTTTCAGCAGCTTTCACATCCCCAGCCCCAATTCCTGACGACGCCATGGAGACAGATGAGTACTATGATGGATTCAGCCACCTGTACAGTGAGGATGGGGGGGTGGACGGTGCGAGGGGGCACGCGGGCGGCTTCTGCCCTCAGCTGAGGCCTGGAGAAGGCAGCTCCCCCTGTCCGCCCCTACAGGCGCCTGAAAGGGACTAGTGGACACCCTCCTGCCTTGGAAGCAGCGCCTGTGGGACCGGTAGGTCCCAGCACACACACAACAGAGCGAGGCTGCTGCTGTGTGTCTCAGAGGCTAACGACAAAACGGTGTTATTTTCCCATTTATGCATTTTCTAGCAGCGTTTGCTACCCCTCGTTTTTAACATCGTGTAAATACAGAAAGCTGGGGAGGGGCGGGATCGGTCACAACCCCACAACTCAGGGATCAGCTTGGCAGAAGGCTACGAGCTGCGCCAGAGAGCACCAGGTGCCTCAGTTCATTTTCTGAGATTGCTGTGATTAAGTGTGAGAGGTGAAACGTTCCATCCGGCACACTCCATCCTTCTCTTACGGAGCTAATGGGACTCGCCCCAGGGCAGAGCAACACAGGAGCTGCTTTCAAGGAAGGGGAGCTCCCACCGCTGGCTCTGTAAGAGTTGTCCTCAGGTAGGACCAAGGTTTTGATCTAACAGTGACAAGGCCGTGAGCCAAACCGTTCAGTTTTTCTTTAGTCCTTACCCTGGATCCAAAGGTCCTGAGGTCCGTGCTCCTTCCTGGGTGAGCCGTTAAAGGCCCCCTCCGAGTTCCCGGGAGCTGTGGGAGATCACTTCTTGGCCGCAGGCAGCGCTGCCCAGCCCGTGCCATCCAGGCTGGGGTTTTCTCCTGTCTTACCAGGCTGGCCAGTGGAAAAAGCTTTCAACTCATTCCTTACCACTACCAGAGTAGTTCTTGTTAACTGTTAATCTCTATAGCAAAGCAGTTTTACAATCTACAAAGGTCAGTTTAAGCTTCTCTTGCACTTTTAAAAATGGCCTTACACGTTCTTTCAACATTCATGTGTTTTTTTAATGTTTTACACAACAGGCCAGCATTTTCAGGTGCTAGTTGTACTAGTTAGAGGTTATAACCCAGACAGTACTGTATGAGCAACGACACCGAACCTGCACGGCTGTCACACAACAGGAGAGGCTTTCGAGGAGCACAGCACAGGCTACGTGCTGGGCAGGTGTCTCAGTGATTCTGGAGAAACGAATTGGGAGCAGGGGTAAGAAAGGAGCAAGGAAATCCTTACACTGCTTGGCAGCAGCGCTCACCAGTGCGGGAAGAAATTTCGTGGCCTTCCTTGGCTCATCTTCTTACCTTGTAGGAGAGAAAGCCCCCAACTGCGAGCTTTGCAGGAGCGACGTCCTGAGCAGCCCTGCTAACAGATAAAGCTTTCCAAAGTCTTACGTTCAGATTTTGCCAGAGCTGGTACTGAGGAAAGGCTCAGCCTCGTATTTGTGCAGGTGTTCCAGAAGGAAGCACCCTGCACAGACCTGCTGCAGGAGACACCTGAGCAGAGGTGCAAAGCTGTTCCCACGAGGCAAGCCAAAGCAGCCGCACGCTGTCAGCAATGTGCTTCAGGGGGAGCCCGGCCCCACGCCGGGGGATGCCCCAGGAGCAGGGCTCAGCACTCGTCCTCCTCCCCAGCCCTGACACCTTTACCAGGTGTCCTGCAGCTGAGCTGGGCCGTGGCGTGCTCGCGATGCGTTATTTATTAACCCTAGCCACATCCCGCAGCGGAGGTTTTGTCTTTGTGGTAGGGCTCTTTCCTCCCCCAGCGTGGCACCTTCCTTTTCTATCAAGCTGTGACCCGACTGCCCGACTTGCTGAAGGAGGCAAGTTGTCTTTTGTAGTTTAAATAAAATATAATCTCGGTCTGTGTGTGCTCGGTGTGCTTCACGAAGAGGCCAGCAAAGAGGTAATGCCCACAGCAGCCCCTGCAGGAAGCCGGGCTGCGTCTCGTTCTCGTGTCTGGTCCTGCTTTTCCTCCCATCCCTTTTCCTCCCATATCTCCAGCACCTTCACCAGCTGCGTTAACCCATGGAAACAGCAGAAAAATCCTGCACGCAGCAATTCACGTGCTCTGCCTTCATACCACGACAGCTCCTACGGAAGGATTTTCACCCCGGCTTTGGGTAGTTCCTTGCCCGCGTGCCGGTGACAGGTTACAAGCCAACAGGCCTGCTTTTCAAAACCCCCGTGGTGCAATGAGCCACGTTAACGGGGAGTTAAATCTAAAAGGCAAAGCCAGTGCTGAGAGGCCCAGCACGGTGTAACTCCCCGTGCCTCTCCCCTCCAGTCGCTGCTCAGAACTGAACTTCCTGCCCTAGGGAACTGCAGGCTCCGGGAAGAAGCTGCAGCTGCGCCCAGGAGCGTTCTTGTTGCAGAACGACAGCGTCTGCCCTCCTCACTGGGAGCACCAAGTCCGAGGCTGTTGACAGCCTTCCCCTCTGAGTTACCCTAACAGGGCCAACGCAGGTGAGAGCCAGAACACAACGAGCATTTTGTCGGCCAGGTTTCACAGGCGATGACTATCTCCTGGTTCAGTGCCTGTCTGCACACACACTACCAACGCAGCCGGTTCCATCCCTCGAGCTTTTTGCTCAGTTTGCTCGCCCCGCGGTCATCCTGCCGCACACCAGCTCTGGCAGAACGCGCTGGATTCAGCCAGCACGGCTGGCAAACAGCCGGCGTGCTGAGGGCTAGGTTTGTGAGCTTTGTTTGGGGAATGCTCAGACCCCGTAAAACTCCAGAGAACATTTACAGAGCACTTCCAAACAGTTCTTAAGGTGAATTCCCCTGACCTGGCAGAAGGGCTGTATTCACACCCCAGGGAGGGGGAGCAAGCAACGGGAGGATCTCTTCCCCTCACCTACCGTCATCGCCACCAGGGAGAAAGCGAACCTAAAGCAACCTCGCTACACCTGCAGAGCCCCCAGCAGCTCCCAGGGTGCGGCGGACTCGGCGCCGTGCTGGGTGCGAGCGCCTCTCCTCGCCGCCTCTCCTCGCCCCTCGGAGGAGCCGTGGGCAGCAGGGAGGGTGCACGGAGGGGCGGCCTCTCCCTGCTGAGGGTTTGAAAACAATTTTGGAAAAAATGAAAAAAAAAATCAACAGGAGAACTTCCATGGTGCGGATCAGGGGAGCAGCTGAAGATTTTAAGTGTGCCTATCAGCAGACTTCGATGATTTCCCTTTCAGAATTCAGCGATGCTGTAAATGAAGGTTTCCTCCGTCAAACATTTACAGCTTGTGGCCTTCCCCGGGCTCACGGCGCTGCCAGCCCAGGGCCCGGGGGTCCGGGTGCATCCAACACACGTGGGACAGGAGGGTTAACGGGGGGAAGCTGGAACGCCAGCGAGGATTGTGAGTTCGGACAAAGCGCTGCGTTCTTCCAGGGAACATAATTAGCGTACAAAACGCGTTTAACAGATGTTTGTTAAACATGTCAGTTCTATTTTTATTAAACCCAACTCTGGTACAGGCAGGTCATTCCTGAGATTCATTTACAAGTTTGTTTAAAATGAAGGTAAACGAGGGCCTTGCCCCGTTCCTTCGAGCAGTCAGCCCGGGACACGAACAGAGCTGTTTTCTTTCCCTTTTTAAACGAGTTATTTACGCGAGGGGAAGCCGGCCTGCTGTAAATGCAGAACATAAAGCCCGGCATGCCGAGACTCCAGCTTTAGACCGCTTCCCCTCCGTTAAGGACCTCGGTGCAGCTGTCCCTCAGAACGGTTCTGTTCTTACCCGGCACGGCCCAGCGGCAACTGCTGGCGACCAAAGAAGCGCGGGGGGCGTTGGGAGAGGGGTTAATGGTGAGGCACGCGGCACAGCCCTAGGAAAACTGAACAAATGGAGGCTTGGGGAGTTGGGTTGTGAAGCCTGTAAGTCCACAGAAAGAAAGCCACGCGGGTTATTGCTGAGAAACGTCAGCTGAAGCGTTAAGGGCGTTAGGAGGGCTCTGGTTACAGCCCAAAACCAGACCGAGGAGAGGAACAAAGGAAAATCCCGTCACAGCTCCAGCAGCAAGCTGAGAACTTGTCTCACGCTAACCCGACCTCGTTCCCCTTCCCGTGGGAAGTTTAGTCAGTGTTAAACGCCTCGTCCGGGCTCCCACCCTGAGATTAGTGGTTTGGTTTCAGTGCAAGCCATGCGTCAGCCTTAATTAGCAGTTTATCTTATGGCAAGTACCTCAGATTTCGCCTTTAGCAAGGAACCTGATCAAACTTTTCCCAATCAAACGATTCAGAGCATCTCAGTCCTTGCTACATAATCTCTTCTGTGCAATATATGGCAAGCTTAAAGGTGAAAGCACCAAGTAATTTCTTCTGCATGAGATGTTTTGGCCTTAACAAATCTTCTAATTAACATGTCTTCCTGTCGTTATGGAGCACGCGCTGGGAAGACTAAAAAAGCTACAGAAAGAACAAAAGAGAATCAGTGTTTAAGTCCCAATTATTTACAGGAGGCAGAGACAGCGCGGAAGGTCAAAGGACAGACGGAACGCAGGAGATGTCAGAAGCTCCCGCAGCACCGCCCTGCCTTCATTCCTGACATCGGGGGCGCAGGAGAAGCTTGGGAAGCACCTCAGCAGCCCCGTGCCTCAGCCAAGCTCCGCTTTGGGGTTTTGCCCCAGGTGCAGCACCGAGCTCGGCCCGGTGCAAATACAACCCAGAGACACAGGTAACTGACAGGTAACTGACAGGTAACTGACAGCTTCACCGGCAGCAGTGCCCCGCAGAACCAACACCAAGAACGGCACTTTAAGCAGAAGTTTCGTCAGCAGTCCCTGAAAGAGAAACCCGAAGTGAAGCCGTGCGCTTTTCTGGCCGTGATGTGGCCAAGACAAGGTGGCAAGATGCATTTTTCCAGAAAAAGCACACCACCCTGGTTTGGAAGAAGAGGAAGTACCGCGCAGACACTGCCACTGCCCGCTTCTGCTCCCTTCTCACCCTATCCTTAGAGCAGCTCTTTGGGCACATTACAGCAGGGAAACTGCTGGAATTCTCCCCTCTCAGCCACAAGATCCCACGAAGAAGCACTAACGAGCATAAAGGCAGCTTTTGCCTGAGCAGCGATGGGCTTTGGATTAATGCCTTAGAGCTCCCCACAAATTAGCGACGTCCTTTTGTGCAGCTGGCATGATGTAGACGTTGATGTTATTTCTGAGTGTTCCCGGTACTCAGAAGGTTCGCTGTGACCTGGGGAAGCTTTGCATCGTTACGCCTTGTTATTTCAACTAGGTAACACAGGAAACCCACCGCTAAATAAACGACACCACAAAAACTCAAAATACATGTGAGATTTAATAAAAGAAAAAAAAAAAAAAAGTACACAGTGAGTGGAAAGAACTGAAAGTCAAAAAAACCCCAACACATTCAGAATGACAAAGCAAACGGATGCAGCGTGTCAGAAACATGCTAAACCCGCACGGGCACAGCCCCAGAGCTCTTCAGACTTGCTCTGAGCTAAAAACCCTCCTGCACCCCGCGGGGAGCTCACCGCAATCAGACACCGAGCCTGCAAAACTTCAAGCCCCTTAAAACACAATTTAAATTAGAAAGCAGACAATATACACGATGGTCAATGTTTAAATGACAGAAAACAAGACAGCTTTCCCCATTAATACCAACCTTTTACAGATAAACGAATGGCACGGCTGAAAGCCGGGTAACTGAACAGCCTCAGCCGCTTCTGAAAGGCTTTGCTTTCACTTCTAGCCTACAAGGCGTAAATCTTCAGACCGGAGCGAGATTAGCATCACAATGTGTTTGTAGCTCGTGAAATAAAAATTAGACAGAACTACCCTATATACCACGTATTGAAATCTTGTCTCAGTCAGGAAGGAAGAATCAAGTCCTAGAGAATAAAAAGCGGAGTTCAGTTCTCTGGGGAAGATTTGGATGTTGATTGCTCTGAAGAGTTGATTGGCCCTGATGAAGCTGAGGTCGACAGATAGCTACAAGAAATAGGCACGTCCGGCCCAAAGGAAAGTCAACGTGCACATAATCATCATCATTAAAATGTTACGTACATTCTGAACGTCTTCTGCAGAAAAAGCGGGGGACCTCTCCACAATGCCCACGGCTCTGAAGGTTTATGCTTTTATTGCTGTCATTGTTCTCAGCTATCTGTTACTCTAGGAAAAAAGAACTGATCTCTGTTGAGCCAGGGCAGAAAGAAGTCATTTGCATAGATCTTGCTGGCTGCAGCACGAGATCAGGACAGAAACATCGACAGGCCAGGCAGCGGCCAGGCAGCTGTCTGCATGCGCACGCGTGTCAGCTGGAGCTTTATTCCAGCCTGCGCTAGCATCGGCCTCCAGAAGCAAAACAGTTAACCGGCCAGCCCTGCTTACCCAGGCAATTAGTGCAGAGTTTCTCTCGTCAGTATTAATCAAAATCATGCCCCTAATTTGCTACATGATTGGATTTCAGTCAATCGCCAGCTAGAATTGTCTTCCCGTAACAACGGGCTGCGTCCCTCGCACATCTCCCTTGGAGAAAAGCACGTTAGCCCTCTTAACACCTGAAAGTGAGCCTTTAAAACACACTGAACTCAGAGGCACAGCCTTAATTACTCGTTCAGCTTTCAGCAGACTCCCAGGTGTGCACCATTTCTCCCCTTTGAAGGTCAGTTCCCAAAGGTACCTGTGAAGGTTTCGTGCGGTTCTTGCACACAAGCACCGATAACACTGGCGTCCTTTCAGTACGTCTGTGTAAGAGGCCAATGTCCGTGTGAAAACTTAACACCTGAGCATGGATTTAGGGAAAAAAAAAAGCTGCTTTAATGGGCTAAGGAAGCTAAAGAACCTCATCTTAGGAGCCAGCAAGATGCTCCCTTTCGGCAGACCTGCCAGGGCCCAGCTGCGAGGCCGTGCCTCTGCGAGTCAGGTGTGGGATTCGCTAACCGCTGAGCTTACAGACACGTCTTTGAGAAAGTAATAATAATGAGATAGATCCTTAACCATTAATAAGCAAAAAATGCACACACTCACAACTAACACGTAGCCAGCCAGTGTTTTTTAAACTCTGAAGGCGCTACGTGGGGGCTAACAGAAAATATTTGTTTCCTTTTAGGCTGATGGAATTGGGTCCAAACGTTTTTCCATGACAACAGAGCAAGTCAGCCTCTACTCGGTTATTGTCCTGCTTTATCACAAAGTGGTTTGAGTGGAAAGAAATAATATCGATCCGAATTATTCCTCTAAGCTCAGCTACCCAGGAAAACAAGGCCGGGATTTCTATGCGTGGCAGGGGGTAACAGGAAGCACCTCGAGGAGGAAGGGAGCTTATCAGCATAAATACGGTGCACAAATCATGAGCAGGGGATTCTCCTGATTAGGCACAGGTCTATGGCTTTTTTTTTTAAGCAACCTAAAAGGAAAGATGACTGCTTAGTTTTTTACACAACGGTAAAACGTGCTGGTAAATGACAAGTGAAAAGCTGCACGGAGCCTGGAGCTCCACATCGTACAACAGCCCTACGGAAAACCGTTCTATAGAAAAGTTCTACTTTAGCAGTAAATTCAAAACATTGTCCCAGGAGTTTTATTAACTACTCTCTCTCTCTCTCTATATATATATATTATAAATGAGGAAGGAAATATTTAGAGCAATTCAGAATTAAAATATATAATTACGGCATTAAGGGTTGGTTACTGGGACTGAGACTCCCAGGGCAGAAATTCTGAGCGCTGGGTTTTTCGCCCGTTCTAAACTGACTCAAATCCCGATTTGGTTAGCAAAATAAACGTTTCCGCACTCTTCATGCCACTTCTCACGTCTATGCGTGTGCAGAGGAAGGCGTATGAGGGAGGAAGGCCTCAAGCAGTCACCTTAGCCAATACAAAAATTAGAACTCTAGAAAGCAAGCACCGAGCTGCTGGGCAGGCTGCGTTCAGACACAGTTATGGTCGCTTATGCACGGCTGCTCGGTCGCTTAGAACCAAACGCCTTGCCCCAGGGATGAGTTGTCTTTGTTTAAAAAATGTACATGGTGAGGTTACTTCCTGAAACCTCCCGACAGCTCTGCACAGCTAACAGCGAGGCGTTACCGCCGCCGGAGACGCTCGTTTTCTTTCACTTTGGTCCACGCACACAATGTTATGAGAAGGGTCACAAGGTGGGCAACTCAAGCAACTTAACACATGAAAGCACCAAGTCCGCTCTTGGCCTGCAAGTCTGTGTGTGATTAACTGAAAGAAACAAAACATAAAAAAAGCATGAATTAAAATTATGAAAATTAATCCAAAGCAAAATGTAGCGAAACGTTAACAAAAAAGGAGGGAGGGAAGGCCAAGCACCGCCGCGGCATCCGAGGGCTCGCGGAACAGAGCGAGCCCTGGCACGGACAGCGCTCCACAAAGCGCCATCTGTTCGGCACAAACACAGCACAAACACGTTGTTTTCCTCTCCGCACCTGCGATTCTCCCCTCTCCATCTTTCATTGAAGCTGCTCAAAACCCCGTGTTACAATATGACACGTTCAACCAGCTCTCCTAACGCCAAGACACGAACAAATCCCCGAGACCCTTACCTTCATCCCCACCCCTCATTTCCTGCTCTTGCACCCATGCAGCCGCCCGAGGACAGCCCCGCACCACCTCTGCTCGCCCCAGAGCCCTGCGGCCCCACACGGCCACGCTCAGCCCTGCCCCAGCCCCAGCCCCAGCAGCTCGGCTCCTGGCTCGCCAAACCGCGGGCACAGCCTGCCCCGTGCCGCTCAGCCCCCACCCTGCCTGCCACAGCTCCACAAGCTGCCCCCGAGGCTGATTTGGCTGAGACATCTTCCCTAAGCCGGCCGGCAGAGGCGTGAATGCACGTGAGGGCCCCATCAGTGTGTGAGCTCCCCTGGGTCAACAACTAACGAACCTCGGGGCTCCTCCAGCCGAGGGGGCCGTGGTTAGGAGGCTCACTGGCAGGGCACGGCACAGGGAGGAGCCCTGCCTTCAAATTTCTATTTCAGAATTTCACCGCCCTGCTTGAGCAGGGACCCCCACGTGCCCCATCCGGAACCGGCTCACAGGGTCATTAAGAAAAATAAGGAAGAAATGAATGAAACCAACCCAAATTGCTTCCTCCCCGCGTGGCGCTGGCTCTGCTCCCGCTCACAGCGCCGCCCCGCAGCCGCCTCCAGCAGGGCCCCGGCTCTGCACAGAGCCTCGCGGGACGGGGCGGCTTGGGAAAGGGAGGAAAAGGGAGGCTTGGGAGCAGCCTGCTGGTGGGCTGCGCCCCGCAGGAAGCCCGTCTGTGCGCAGCCGGCGGCGGCAGGCAGGAAGCGGCCGCGTTTCCGCCCAGCGTCCCGCCAGCCGGCATCGCCAGCGCATGTCTCGGGGTGCCTGCGGCCTTCAGAGGGTCTGGGCCCCGCGCTCAGCACCTAACTTGTCCCAGGGATTGACTGGATTGAAGCCCACCGTCAGCAGAACGCTCTGCGGGAGCTGGGGACTCGCCCCGAGCACGATGCCAGGCCCGGGGAAGGGAGCGCCGCGGTTTTGCTTTTAACCCCAACACGTTTACACTCGGAGCAAGTCAGTTGAATTACACACGCCGTTATCTTCCTTCGGAGGGAACAAATTACGGCATGTCAGCAGGCAGAACGAGCCCTGCTAGCGCCGCAGCGCATGTCACAGGAGGGACAGCACGGGAGCTCAGCAGCAGCAGGAATCAGGCGCCGTGCTGCCAAGCCTAAGATCACGGGGAGCAGTTAACAGCCAGGCTACAACTAAAAGCTCTCTTTTCATCGTTAAAAGGCTCGGGAGGCACTGCCGTTTGCCTGGTCTGGATGTGCCAGCATGCAGTTCAGACACCACAGCTCCTTCACGCAAGAGGAATTAATAAGAAGTGCTGGAACCACAGAACGACCACCTCGCGTGGCAGCTTACCTCGGTTTGTTCCTTGAAGACTGGCTTGAATGGAAGCAGGATCGCCAGCACCAACCCTTTCTTTTGGAAGCCTGTTTGCCCCACTCCTGCTCTGTCATCACACCACCAGCTGAGAGCGTTATTTATAAACCCTTTCTCCGCACTCCTGCTGGCTTCAGCAATGCCAATTCCCTTGCAGCAAGCTAAGGTAAGAACCCTGCCTTCAGGGGAAGAGCTTTCTCAGCAACTCAGCGCAGGCAGAGCCGTGTCTTGGAGCCCCGTCTCACACAGAGCCCTAACGAATTTCCAGTGCTGCTTCAGTGCAGGGTGCTTTGGTTCCCCTGTCGCAGCTCTGCCTCCGAACACAAACGGCACTCTACAAAGAGGGCCCCAACCTCACAGACCTCAGCAAGGCGCTGCAGGACGGGGCACCGCACCTGTAAGACACTGAACTGCCAACGCTGGGCCCACTTCTCTCCCCTGGCGAGACGATGGAGCTGGTTTCTACCCTCTATGTCTCCAGGGACGAGCCATTCCCATGACAGCTCTGGCTGTCACAGAGGCAAAGCCAATCCTGCCAGACCCCAAAGCTTTACAGAATGGCCCCGAACGGAGAAGCCCACCTGCAGCCAGCAGGGCACAGCAGGCCCATCTTCCCTTTGCTTTGGGCAGTCAGAAGGGTGGGAATTAGCGCTCCAAAATCCCCTTTTCCCTTTGCCGTATCAGTAATTGAGAAGAAGTTAGTCTGAACACGCACACAGCCTTCCCAGCGAGAGAGGAGAAAGACTCCAGCTTGGTCACTTACTTTTTCTTGTCTTTGTCCTTCCTCAGCGGCTGCTGTGAGGTAGCCTGCAAGGACTGGGACTGCAAGGTTTCCACCGCTACTTTCCGCCTGTTGAAGGCATTCATCTCCTCTTCCAGCTCCCTCCTCTTCTCCTCCACCTTCCTTTTCTCCTCCTGGTGTATCCTTTTCAAGTGCTCAAACTTCTCATGCAGCTGGCAGGAGACAAGCGCCCTGAGCGTCGCGCCCAGCAGCGGTGTCAGGCTGTCACCCCCCGCCCCGCTCCCAGGAGCCGTCGCCCCCCAGACGGCCGCCCAGCCTCCGACACGCCGCACAGGCAGGGGAAGATTCCTGATTCTGAGGCACCCAGACCAGCGAGGTCATTCTGAAAACATTACTCAGCATCCCCTCCCCTGCTGAGCGGGGGAAGCTGTGTGATTTTGTGCAGTGGCTGACGAGGCCTGCCCAAGACCTGCACGTGCTTTCCAGGGCTCATACCCTGCAGACATCCTATGGCTGACTGCATCCTGGGCTCCCTTTGCAGGGTTTTGGCACACCCACCTCTCTCTCCTTCTCCTTCAGCTCTGCCTCCGTCTCCTTGACTTTGTTAACAAACATTTGTCTCATCTCTTCCTCTTTCTTCTGGAGCTCACCCAAGAATTCTTTTCTTTTGGTCTCATACGTTTCTTGTAGGCTGGGTAAGAAAGCAAACGACATCCAGACTCTTTGGACACCAGCGACTCAGGGAGGGGGAAAACGCCTGCCTGTCTGCTTGGCTTAAAGACCAACAGACGGGCGGGGAAGGGAACACCAAAGTCAGCTGCCAAGCTCAAACCCGGCGCTGGCATTTGGCAGCCCGACGCTGCAGGCAGCACCCACAGACCTCCCCTTCTCTTGGGGCTGCCGGTACCCGGCTGGGGCTCGGCACTGCTGCTCACCTGAAGGGCTGGCTGTCCGGATCCGTGTCCTTGAAGCCCATCTCCTCCAGTTTGCACCTCCTGTACAGCTCGTAGTGGCGGGTGTGAGTCTGCTCCCGGAGATCCTCCATGTTGACGCGAATCAGCATTTCTCGCAGCTTCACGAAGTCGCAGTGACTTTCATTCTCAACTGGTTAGAGCAAGGCGAGAAGTCAGCAAAACGCACAGGAGGGAGAAGCACAAACGCGTGTACAGCCCTCCCACGGACCTCTACCTGCCACCCCACGCAGGGTGACCAAGCTTTTGGGATGCTGGGACTCTTTTTGCCTGGGTGGGAACCTCAGCAGAGCTCAGACAACGTATTTGAGATGCTGGCAGGAAAGGAGAGGCCGTGTGTCTGTGCACGAGGCAGGGAGATCTGCAGCCGTGTGCCCGGCTCCCAGCTCCTTACCTTGCACCACTCCCCACGGGTACTGCCGAGCTCTCACCAGCTTGTTCCCAACCTTCACCTCCTCCGTGCTGCCGACCACAGCAAAGGGCAGATGAGCCTGCAACAGAGTCAACGGCAGGGACTTAGCACGTGGGCCAACCTCTTGGAAATCAGCCTGTCCACCAGAGCCCCTCCACCCAGGATCTACTTCAGAAATCCTTCCAGGGAAGCGCTCCGCGTCCCCTCGGATCCGGGGTGTTATGGCAGAGCAGCACGGCAGAGCAGCTTACCAGCGCTGGCTGGACTGAACTAAACACGGAAATGTTGTGGGAACACCAGGCTCATTACTGCTCTTCCTCTCCCCATGTGTCAGGTTGTTCTTGTAGCTGCAGTCCCTCGGCATGCCAAGAGCGGGCACTTCCTGCCTCGCAGAAAGCACGGAGACATCCATCAACAGCCCCCGTGCCTCCCAGCACCTGCACGCCGTGCCACGTGCAGGAGGGAAAGCCTTTAAGCCTGACACACCTCTACAGAGCAATACCCATCTTGATGATAATGCTGCTTTTCATCTAAGCCAAAACAAAACAAAACCAGAAGAACACAAAAATGATGAAAACACTGCAACTGCTCCTATTGCAAAAGATAAACTCTGAGCTGGGACTAAAGCCAAATTCCAAAACTTGAAATTCTTTTTCACGTTTCCACTGTACCTGAAATTGATTTCTGAATTGTAAGAAGGACAAGACAGAAGGCTAACAATTTTTCTTCTTGGCTTTAAATTGCGTTCTCTCTGCTTAGCTTCCCTAAGTGGAAGACTTAATGTAAATCTAACTGTAAAATTCTCATTCAAGGTCCCTCCCTCCTCAAATGATAAGTAGCCTAAAAGCAGATAAAAATGATTTTGAAGGAAGTATTTTTTGAAAATCCAATAAGACAAATCCTAGGGTTGAGCCGAGTGTCTCCAGAGAGCCCGCGGAGATTAAATAAGAGCCACATTTTAATTAATTTTGTATGCAGTAGCCTTAGGCATCTGTCAGATCCGCAGCAGAGCTCTCAAGCATATTTAGCATCTGGACAAACCCCGCGACTTGCCTCTCAAATGTATTTTTGCGCAGCAATTTAATTTGTCACCACTTCTGGAAGCAATGCGCTTGGCAGCGTTACTCACATTCATCACCGAGTTGATCTCGGCGACTGCTTCGTCATCTGTGGGGAACTGGTAGATCTGCACCCCGTTGCTGACCAGCTCGCTCATGATCTTTATCTTGAATTTGTGCAACTCGCTCTTGGAAATGGTGTCTGCTTTGGCGATGATCGGGATGATGTTCACCTACGGCAGAAGGGAGGAAAAATAACCGGGTGAAAACAGAGTCTGGCAAACAGAGACCAGCAGAGAGGCGCACGGGGAGCTCTGCTGTGTGCAGCTGGCCCAGGTCACGCCGCGGTGGCTGCTCTGCCTCCTAAAGCCACGCAGGTGCTCCGCTTTGCATGCGAGCTGCCGCACGAGCCCAGCTGAACGCTAGAGGGAAGAGCTTTCCAGGAGCGGTTTGACTGCAGGACTTCCAGCTAAAGCGAAGACAAACAGCCCGCAACACACACGCAGCGAGAGATCAAAGCTCTGCTCTCGCCTGTGTATTTTGTTACACGCTTCAGCGGAGACAGAGACGTTTCCGCTGTCACATCGCCAGTTATCACCCATTCAGCTCTGTGCGAGGATGAAACGCTGCTGCGAGCCTGCGTGAAACCTTCCCGTGTCTAAGCAGAAGGAGCACGGGCTCCTCAGATGCTCTGCCAGCAGCTGCAGATCCTTCCCGAGGAGCCCTGAGCCTGTCGGTGAGGATCCCAACTCACGCTGCGTGGGTTACGGCCCCCAGGGAAGGCGCAGGGTGCCACACGGCAGGCAGGAGGTGCGCGGCCAAGCTGCTGTCGCTCAGCTTTGCTTCCAGAGCGGCAGACCCCAGCTCCATCAGCACGGGTATCACAAAGCCTGTGAGCTGCGGGGTGGGGAGGTCCCCCCCGGGCCGTGTCCCACGTCCTGCTGTGCTGCGCAGCTCCAGCAGGGCAGGATCGGCCCCGGGAGCCTGCCTGGGCTCCGAAAAGCCAAGCGCAGTGCTGCACGCCCTGCTTACACAAACAGCACCAGAGCTCTGCCTGACCAGCAGCCAGACTCGGAGCAGTGAATTCAGGCATGCAGAGCGAGAAGGCAGCCTGATTCGCCACCTCACCCTTCCCCACAGCTTCTCGTCCTGCCGAGCAGCAGTTCAGGGGGTGCCCACTGAAACCAGTGACCGGCCCTCCCCAGCTCGAGCTCTCTGCAGCTTGGTGCTGTTCCGTACCTCTTGCTTTTTCTCCCTCCTCTGGTCCAGCTCACTAAATTCCGTGCGTTTCCTTGTTCCAAAAACTGCCTCCACGTGCTCGTTGCCCCCAGCAGCACTCCTGCCCGCGGCAGGTCTGCAGGCAGCAGGTCTGACGCCAGCGGGCTGCCTCCCCGGCAGCTCGGTCCCGGCCTCGTCCCCAGCCCAGCAGCACGACCTGAAAGCCACCGAACAAGGTCTGCAGGTCCCCAGCAGGGAGGTGTCCTCGTTACCAGGGCAGAAAGGGCCTGACCGCAGCCGGCTCTCGCCGACCTGCTAGCAGAGGCAGTTCGGACCCACGTCACGCAGCAGGGTCAGCTCAGGGCTCGCCAGCCCCTGCTCAGCACCACCTGCAGGGGAAGGCACTGCCAGGGAGCCGCTGCACGCCCACAGCCCTTCCAGCCGGGCACACTGACAAAGGAGCACCAAGGACGACATCAGGCCACTTTCAGCTGGCCTGATCCCCTCCTTCTTCTTCCCAGAAGCAAAAAAAAAACCCAAAGTTGGGTTGGGTCCTCACACTTCGCAAAGGCAAGTCCCTCAGGATGTGCTGCCACCGAGTTCAAAACCCACGGGGGCTTTGGCAAGCTGCTGCATTTCCAGCAATCAATAGCCAACACCGAAACAAATGCCAACAATTAATGAGCGGCAAAAGATTCGCAGTAGGCTGATTTTTTTTTTCAGCTAAATTTGTCCTGGATCGTTCTGTCTTCTCCTGACACCTGACAGAATACGTGCAGCTGCTCTTAAATGAAGAGACAGCAGGACCAGACACCAGGACCTACCAGGCACGCAGCTACCCCGACCGTGCTGCCTCCTCCTGCTCAGTTCCAGCTGTCCAGCACGGCTGAGACCTGCAGGGCATTTAGGGGTCCTTCTGGGCTTCCCTCGCAAGCTCCTTCATGTTATTTATTTATTTCTAAATTACAGCTTTTCTTTTGATTTCATGCACGTCTTGGGAATCCCCCAGCTGAAATCCCCCGGTTAACAGTGCTCCCCGGAACAACAGGTAATTACCCTGCTCTTTGCCCTTCTCTGACTCTGAGCACTGACACCCAAAAAGCTGTCTCGGGCCAGACTCAGCTCATCCCTTTATAACACGGGAAGAGGACTCGACAGGACTGGGCAGAAGCTGTTCTAGGAGGGCGATCACTTCTATGCAAAGGCCACAGTCCATGGCTCACCGTGTTAGTGCCAAGCAACCCAAAATACAGCTGGCTAGAGATGACAGTCACCTCTCCTTTCCTTCTTGAACAGGCTTTAAAAAGCCAAGTAAAGAAGTAAAGCCAGTAGAAAGCCACGGCAGGTTTCTACCCCCGCTTCTACAGAATCTCTCCCTGGGGCTGTAGGCAAAATCCCAGCGCGACCCCCTTACATCTCATGGTGGAGGAGCACCGTTCTCCATTTAACGGTCCAGTATCAAAGCCATTAAATTAATGAGTGGGTTGTCACCCAAGGGAACGAGGCGCAGCGTCTGCACGGACGTCAGTCCACGTGCTGGCAGCGCTGGCTGGGAGGTACGGCCGCAGGAAGTCCGTGTTGCAGCCGAGGCAGCGAGCTGCATGCGCACCGAGCGCGCCTCCTCCCCGGCTCCCGCTGACCACAGAGCTCCTCGGCTCCAAAAATAAAACCTACAAGAATGTGCCCAAATAAGTAAGTTGTCAGAAAACTGTTTTTCCTAATATAGTAAGGCCATATGCATTTCCACCCTGTGAAATAAAACCGGGTTTTTCCCCATCTCCGAAGCGTTCCCAGATGCAAGTCCCGACGAGGACAACAGGCAGGTGCCCCTCGAAGCCACGCAGCAGAGGCACAAACTGGCCCGAGGCGCTGTCACCACCCTGGACGTGTCAGCCCTGAAGGAGCAGCAATTAGCCACAGCAGCGAGAGCATACGCGGACTGCAAACCCTCCAGGGGCTGCAAAGAGGGAGCCTCGGGACGCCCACAGCAGCACACAGTTAGAGCATCACCTTCCAGGCAGGGATGTGTTTAAAATAAATCAATAAATCAGCAACAGATCACCTTGTTGTCTGACACAGATGCAGATTTCCTTACAGTATTTATTTCCCCCCTCACTTCCCGGGCTAAGCCCAACGGGAAGCCAGGCCCAGGTTTCTGTGCAGCAACCATCCCGGCCCCGCCACCCCCCACGTCCCCAGCCCCGGAGGTGCCTCTGGCTCTCGGGAGCGAAACTCCCCCTGCAACAGCTGGCCCAGAGCGCAGCCAAACAAGCATCCGACAGCACAGTGCAAGATTCTGGCTACAAAACAGCTTCACGCAGCAGGGATTTTGTGAACGTCATGCTCTAAGTGAGGTTCCCTATAGACCCAGACGCCGACCCAGCACAGCACGCAGCAAAGCCTCCCCTAAACTTTTTGCCTCCGTGTTCCACACACTTGAACTGTAAGACCAAGGCCAGCAGCCTCATAAAGCTTCCCAAGAGGAAAGCCAGGTCCAGGCGTGCTCACACAAGGCAGACGTGTCCGCGTGCCCCAGCTGCACGCACTGCACACACGCGGGCCTCGCGGCACAAACGGTTCGTGAACGTTGGTAAGGGCACGGGCTGCCAGGCCCCGCTCCTCCAGGAGTGCCTGGAGGCACACAGGTCCTGGGATGACGCCAGGGGGAAACGCACCAAAGCCCTGACGTGCAGGAGATCAATGGCTCCGCGTGTTCGTTCTGCGGTGCATGTTCGTGTGAGGCCACACCACGAAATCCAGGAGGTTCTTACCGTGGTACCCAGGGAGATGGGAGCAAACGGACAAAGCGACCTCAGGGACAACTGCTGCAGTGCAAGTTTAGAAACGTAAAGGCTTGTTTGTGCACGAAGTTCCCACCTCTGCACAAGCACCAAGGATTTATTCCGGTGCTAGGCAAGGACCCCGTTACACCAGCCAGGAGATGGGAGCAGCAGGGGCTGCGGGAGGGGAGGAGGAGAAGCGCTGTGGGCCCACCGGCACCAACGGGAATCGTGCGGAAAAGCTTTCTTCCGAACATATTTCTGGGAACACGTCACGCCGGCACGACGCCAAGAGCCGGAGTTTATGAAGGGAAAGTTTTCGGATTCCCGGGGCAGGCAGCGGAACAGCCCCCTGGCTCCAAACCGGCCGCCGGGGTGGGAAGCCAGGGCCTGCTCTGGAGCGGGGCCAAGGAAAAGTAGGCCAGCTGCCCCGGGAGGCGAGGGCAAGCAGCAGGGACCCTGCCACGGGGAACTCTTCCCACCAGGAAAGTCCAATAGAGCCGCACGGGGACAAGAGCCAGGGAAGAGCGTGTTCCCTAGATACAATTCAGGGCGTCCCCAGCTCCTGCGGGGTCCCGGCTGCCTCATCTGCCCCCTGTGAGCCGATCGGTGCCTGCCTGAGAGGAACCTGCTGCTAAGTGCTGCTCTTGAAGACAGGAAGCTCTTGTTAAGATGGGAAGAGATGCTGCTGTCGCTGGTGACCTTTCAAGCTTTCCTGCGGCTCCCTGCAAGTCAGCTAGAACAACCAGAACTGTGTCAGAAAGCTCCCGAGAGCCGCAGGAACACCAGCGCTCGGTTCCGTAACCAACCCACTGCCCCCAGACACTCACACGGAGAAACGACCCCAGCCAGACCCTCTCACAACCCACGTCCAGGATGCTGATGACCCTGAGAGTTTCTCTCCGCATTTCCGCTTCCATGAGACACTGTCATCCCCTAACAGGTCACCTGGCACTTCCAGCAGCGTCACCCCACGCACAGCTAACGCCTCTGCTCAGCCTCGGGAAGCCACTGGTGGGCTGCCGCCAGCCCCTGTCCCCTGAGGGCACGTCAGGGCAGCGGGGGTGGCTCTGCAGCTCCCACAACACAGCCGCAGGAGCTGGAGTGCGACCTCACCTGCACCCCTTGAAAGAGGAGCTAACAAGGATGCAAAAACGAACTGGGTGAAGTTATGACAGTGACGGACACTCCAGCTTGCTTGAGAACAGTTTTCCACCTGCCATTTTTCAAGAAAAGCCAGTGAAAAAAAAAACAAGACTTCAGCAAACAGCAGGCTCGGTTTTACCCAAGTCCTGCAAACTGCTTAGCTAACGTGCAGCAAAGAGTCCAGCCCTCGAGCAGAGCCTTCCAGATGGCAATTCACTCTGGCAGAAGTATCACCGCTCCCAGAAACGCCGAGCGCGGCCTGCGGCTCGTTACCTTGCTATCCAGCTTCTTCATCGTCACCAGGTCCAAGGACTTGAGCGAGTGCCCGGTGGGCGTGATGAAGTACAGGCAGACGTGAATCCTCGTGTCGTGGTAGTTGAAGAGAGAGCGGCGGATTTTCAGCTCTTCTTGCAAATAGTTTTCAAACTGCGTGTCAATGTACTCAACGATCGGCCTGTAACTAAAACCATACCATTAGCAACCCAGATACTGGGCTCACCATCGAGCAGCCTGAAGACTTCAGGAGTTCTGATGTTGTTCAGAACAGCTGTAAGACTCCAATCATTCGGCCTTGCAACAAGAACAGTGGCACTTACACACAGACCTCGTAACCCAAAGGTTGCTGGAGCCTCCCGAGGCTGCGTTGCAAAGTCTAACGACAGTGGAGCACAAGAAGATGCTACATCCCCACGTCAGACTGTGCACGGGTCTCAGGGCTGAGCCATCTGGCTGCAGCAACGCCAGATGACCACGGAGAGACCTTGGAGTCCCAGAAAGCCTCTACCTGGGCCCTGAACAAGACGTCTGCGTAATTAAACGAGACAGATCCAGAGCCAGCAGCAATTGCCAGAACAGATAATTCCCAGCCGCGTGCTGAGGACAGCTCGTTAGCGGCTCACGCTCCTGGAAGACATTGTTCTCTGCTGGAAACACCTCCTGCGACCTCCCCCGTGTCTTTGGCTCTCACCCAGCTCGCTCTGCTCCCGGTCCCAGAGCCAGGGGCACTGCAGGGAGCTGCCACGATAACAGAACGCAGCCACCTCCCCTGCTGCAGCGCAACAGGTACAGTTTGCCTCCGATGCCGAGGCACAAGCCCGGAAACGCCAAGCAGATGGCACGAGACCTGCCTTTCGTCTTTATTGATCTGGTCCCCGAATCCCACCGCGTCCACGATGGTCAGCTTCAGGTGGACGTTGCTCTCCTGCAGGTCGTAGGTCCGCGGCCGCAGGCGAACGGCGCTCTCGTAGTGGCTGGCTTCCTCCGTCTCGAACGTGGTGTTGAACAGAGTGTTCATCAGCGTGGACTTGCCAATGCCCGTCTCACCTAGGGAGGAGAATTTATCAGGTCTCAGGTCCTTCGAGGAGGATTCATTACAGAGCAGAACCAAGTTACGCTGGGAAAGGTTACAATAACCTGCTGGTGAGCAGACACAGCTGTAGCCCCTTCCCCTCCCTCCACACAGCAGCTCTGCAGCTCTCACGCTGCTCTCCGAGAAGCTCTGCCTTAGCTGGCGGGGCTGAGGCCGTCCCCACCATTCTGCCAGGGTGAAACCTGGGCCCCATCAACGCGAAAGCTTAGAGACAGCGTGGATCAGGACACCAGGGGAAAAAGTGTGCTGCACGTTCCAGAAGAAGGCAGAGGTGCCCGTACACACAGATCCGAGCACACGGCCTGGCACGGCCACACGCAGAAGCAGCCCTTTCTGGTGGGCAGCTGATAAAGAAACAACAGCGAGCAGCCGCTGGAAGTTTCCTTCACTTCGAGCTCAAAGCAAGGCGCACACAGCGCTCGGTGAGCTGCCGAGATCTGCCTCAGAGTCCTGCAGACACGCCACGGGCAGCGTGCCTGTTCTGCGACACCTGCCACGCGCCTCCTTCCCCTTTCCCTCGCTGAAAGCTGGTATCAAAGCCTTGCCCCAGACCCTCCCCCGAGTCTGTTAAGTCCCTGCTGAGGCCGTGTCCCAGCTGGACCCCGAAAGCAGGGCCCCAGCCCAGCGCCGTCCCGCAGGCCTGTGCTCACCCACGCAGAGGATGTTGAAGCTGAAGCCCTGCGTGACGGACTTGCTGACCAGCTGATCCGGCAGGCTGTCGAAGCCGACATGGCCCCCCAGGGAAAGGTTCCTCTTCTCTTCGTTCTGGCAGGGAGAAGAAGACAGGTTAGCGGAGCTGCGGGGACACAAAGTCAGAGACCCGAGAGGAAGCGCCAAGGCCAAGGCGCTGCTCAGCCCCCAGCGCTGCCCGCAGCTCCCTGTGCTTTGCCGGGCCTCACCTCCAAGCCTCTGCCAGCCACCAACACAAGGAAGGGGAGGGAAAACACTGATCTTAGTGGGGGACTGCCTGGGAGACAAAGAGCCACGCTACCGGGCTACAGAGCAAAGTAAATATTAGCTCGAGTCCCAGCTCCACGCAGCTGGGGGTTAACGAGGGACATCCCCGCGCTGTTACCGCTCGCTGCTCCCCCTCCTCCTCGCCTTTTACTTTCTTAAGTCCTGCAGCACGGAATTCAGCCAGACGGCTCCGCGTTTCCCTGACTCCTCGTTCCTTTTTCCTTCGCTGCTGCCACAGGCAGCGTGCTTGCGTTTGCTCATGCCGGCAGGAGCGCGGGGCAGGCGGGACGAGGAACCCTGCGGCTCTGCCATCTGTGAGCGCAGCTTTCTGCCGCTGCTCCTGTTCCTGCCTCCCCCACGGGCACTTTGCTTCTCCTTCTGTCTCCTCCCTCCCCCAGAGGGGGACGAAGCCGGTCACCTGTACGGGAAGCTCGGCTCGGGAACCAGCGCAGTCGATGCCCGAGGAAACCGGCCGTCCTTCGCTCGGCCCCGCTTCTCCTGTGTGTCCGCCAAACCCAGCCGCGACGTCCCAGCCCCCGGACACGTCCCGAGGACAGCCCTGGCGGACTTTAATTAGGTCACCTCTGCTTTCCTCTTGAATTAATTTAGTGACGTGCACCTCCCTGGGTCCGCAACGAGATTCCCAGCCAAATCAGGAACCTTTCAGCCGCACCTCGACTCAAAGCCTCCTTTCTCTCTCGGTTTTGTTAAGTAACCCGTTTCCATCGCAAGAAGCGCTTGCGAACAGCCGAAGCAGCTCCTGTCCCTGACACAGCCCTCTGGCTTCCTGCTGCTTGTTGCCAGCTCCCAGACGGTCTCAGCCCCGCTCTCTCCCGCGGGACTCCCCGGACGGCCAGCGCCGAGCAGCCTCCCGCGAGCGGTGCTGTGCCACCCCCGCAGGATCGATGCGCTCGTTGGCTTCGCGGAAACGGCAATCGTTTAGAGGCTGCCTGTGGGAGAGAACGTGGCAGCTGAGGTTTCGAGGTGGCCAAGCGTTCAGGCAAACGCTAAGCGAGCGGAGAAGGGCTCCGCAGGGCCAGGAACCTCCGAGTTGTGCCCTTCAGCTCCCGGCACACCGCGACGCTACGGGCTGACAGCTCTGCGGGCAGAGCCCAGCCGCAGGAAGGGCAACGCGGGCAAGCGGCCGCTGGGAAAGGGGCTGCAGACTTTTTATCCCCTTCCTGAGCCCAGCACAGAGCAGAAGCCGTTTTGGAAAGCAGGCCCACGATGCTCTGCTGGCACTGAGCGCCCGCAGGAAGGTTTCCAGGCAACAGGCAGCGCCGCTCCGGCTCCTCGAGCGGGCTCCAGCGAGGCACGGCGGCACCGAGAACTCGGTCACGCTTTGGCCAGAGAGCCCAAACGGGCTGCACGGGCTGCCTTTTCCTCTCCTGTTCACGGGCTGCCTTTTCCTCTCCTGTTCACGGGCTGCCTTTTCCTCTCCTGTTCACGGGCTGCCTTTTCCTCTCCTGTTCAGTTTCCTCTTCTGCGGTGGGACAGGGGTGCGTTACCCCCACGGGCTCAGCGGCTCGCCAAGTCACCGCAGCAGCGAGCCGGACCTCGGGGAAGGCATTTTGGCGGTGACCTTGACGCGCACGGCTTCCTTTGATTTCCGTAGGCAGCGACAACGAGCTGGACCCAGGCCAGGGTGCTGCCGATCCCAAAGCCCATTCGCTGTGCCCGCAGCTCGGCTTTCTCCCCGTTTGCAGGCCAGGCCAGCCGTGCCCGCAGCAGGGGCGGGAGGCAGGGCAGAAGCAGGTTGGTTGCATGGCACGAGGGTTACGTGGCACAGCCACGAGGGCTCGGCAGGAGCAGAGGCACAGCCCTGCCCTCCCCGCTCACACCAAGCCCAAGCGGCTGCAGGTCCCTCACCTCAGGGCCGGGTCAGTCGCTGCCGCGCTCCTGGCCGGGCGGCAGAGCCCATCGTGGGGCTGCACACAACCGAGGGGCAGCCGAGCTTCCCGGAGCTCACGCGGTCGTTTTGCAGCGTGGTAATTAAAGGCTCGTGACGGCTCCGAGCGCCCTGAACACCGCTTCCCGGTCACCAGAGGATCTCGTGGTGGGAGCTACCGGGGTTTTACCCGGAGCCGCGGGCAGCTGGCCGCCAGCCACGTCCCTGGAACACGATGCCATCCTCTTCCCGTGAGGGAGGCAAGAGGAAGCAGCAGAGAAACCACCGAGACCCATGGCCGGCATTCTGAATCCTCGTCCCTGCAAGGTGTCAGAGCGGCGACCACGCACAAACCCGGCTCGTCCTGGAAGAGGCAGCGGTTAAGGAAACACAAGAAGGGGCGCAGCCTGCGGCGACAACCAACACCTCTTCAGAAGTGTCAAAATAAACGGTTTCACCTCCAGACCAGCACCGGTTTCGCCTCGCACCGTTCCGTTTTCCAAGGACTGCTGGCAGAAACAGCGCTTCTCCTGCTGCCCACGGGGACGGCCGCGGCTCCACGCTGCGCCGCTGGCCCGGCACGCCGGGCTCCTGGAGCTGACCGCTCGTGGAGGCGCTGCCCCCGGGCTCCTTGCTTGGGCAGGCTGGAACTTGGGCATAAAAGACCATGCTGGTTTAAAAATAAAATAAATTATTTTTTTTTTTTAAAAGGAGGAAATTGAGAAGCATCACTTCTGAATTAACCGCAAGGAGAAGGGTTCCTTGGTGACCTCGCGCTCGTGTTTGCCGCCTGAGGCGGCCCCCAGAGCTCCGACCTGAAGGGAGCAGGTGAAGGCACACGCGTGAGCCAAAGCGTAAGCGAACGCCACGATCACAGGCGGCGATAAAACTATTTATTTTTTAAAGTAGGAACTTGGCACGAAGGAGCTGTAAATCCTAGCGCCTGCCGCAGCAGGCCCCGTACGAGCAGCCTGGGAACAGCTCAGGAAAACCAAGAGTGAGAACTAAAACCTCCGGTGTCTGGCAGCCAAAACCTGAACCGAGTAACTCCCGGCTGTCACCCCGGGGAATAAAGGAACCCGGCACCTTCCTGTCCCGCGCTGCCTTCTCCCACGCCTGCAGCCCAACGGCTGACACCTTCCAAGGCAAGGAAACCCACCCAAACACCAGCGGGGTTTGCGGGAGGCTGCTCCCTTGTCTCTTTGGCCCAGCTCAGCAGCTGAGGGGTAGCAACACCGCGCCTGACACCTGAAAAGCACCTGGATGGTGCTAGCAGCATTCGGAATGGATCAGGCATTTAAATACCAGCTCCTGCGGCTCGGCGGGGAGCTCGGCACCCCTTCGGCTAACCCGCTGCCACCAACGCCTCCAATCCGGGGCAGATTTGCTGAGGGCAAGCACCCGGCTCGAGTCCGGCAGCGCTCAGCTGAGCTTAAGCACGTGGTTAAGATTCCAGACCCCCTTTGTGGAGGGCTTTGGAACGAGACGGGGAAATGGGGGGAAGGAAAACTGGCAGAGAACTTCAGATGGGGGGAGAGAACTTCAGACGGAGGGTTTGTGCTGACTTTCCACTTGTCTTACAAGTCAGCCTGCTGTGGCTCGGTTTCTCTGCTACCTTCCACTCCAGTCCATCCTGCTGGCCCAACGGGACGCACCTCGGACGCTGTGGGCGGCTCTGCAGGGAGGGCAGCAGTGCTTTCCTCACCGTGGCAGCCCTAAAGAACCGTAGGCCGTAACACTGACGCTCCATCGGTGGCAGGGAGACCTCAGGGACCTTCAGGTCCTGCTCCTTCCCAAGGCCCTGCAGGCCGCAGCGCAGCCACACGGACACCACGAGGCTCCAGCTGCTGCCTGCTCACAGCGGGAGCTCCCGGCCCGCAGCGCGGTCCCCCCGTGAAAACCTCACGCTGAGGAAAACAATCGCCAGCCCCCGGAGCCGCTCCGCTAGGAATGCCAGGAATTCTCCCAGACACTCAGCCTTTATTCGTGGTGCTCCCGGCGGGCAAAACCCTCGCTGGAGAAGCCAGATCTGGAGCCAGCAGCAAGCCGTGCCCCACGGAACCACAGCCACGCGGCGGCACGCGGGCAGGAGGCCCAGGAGCTGAGGCTCTCCCCCGAAGCGATGCTTTTCTTGCAAGCTTTGGGTCCTGTTCTCAGGGGAGATGCAGGAGCCCTGAGAGCAGGGAGGGCATCTGGAGGAAACAAAACAGCAGCACCACACGTGCTGCAGTTCCAGAGAACCCCGCGTGCCCTGGGCTGGCCGCAGGCTCTGCTGCACGTGGAGGAGCGCGGCGTGCTGAACGCTGCGGTCGCCTGCCCACGAGAAGGCAGCGAGGAATTCAAAGCAGAAGGCAAAATCCCTTCCGAGCACAGCGCTCCTCGGGCAAGCTCCCCGACTCCTTTCCTGTATCCAGGCTCCTGGTGCCAGAACGGAGCCTCCGCTTCCAGCTCACCGAGGCCCAAACGGGCTTTGGGGCGTTACGCACACGGTTTGCGAACACGGACGCAGCCTCTGAGAACGAGGCCAGTTGGTTAAAGCGGAGACTACGGCACGAAAAATGAGAGACATTTCCTCTAGGATGACCTCAAGGGATGAGAAAGTTCAGCTTTCCGGCAGCTCAAGAATTCCAGCCCCCCCGAGCCGTTCAGGACGCAGACCCAGCTTCTCCGGCCGGTCACGAAGGACCCCAGACACTGCCCCAGCTCCCTCCTTCTCGAAGTCACCTGTTTGCAGCGGGCTCGGGCTTCTGATTTCATGGCACTTCACGCCCAGCCGGCTCTGGCAGCAGACTGCTCCCGTCCCCGTACCCACGCGAGGCCTTCCCGTGCTCACCAGCGGCGCTCCCAGCTCGCGCTCACGTCCTTGTGGCCGCGAGGAAGAGGAGCAGACGGCTCTCCTGCTTCCACCGGGGAAATGCAAACAGATGGGGGACGAAGCCAAGAGAGGAATTGAGCACCTGCCCCTACAGAAAAGGTTTGGGGCCGTTTCAGGGGTGTTAACGAGGGTCCGGATCCCCCCCATCGTTGCCCAGAGCTGAACGAGCCATGCTGGACGGCAGCCCCCGCGATGATTTGTTTCAGTTACCACTGACAACAAACACGCCCAATTCCCACACGCGTTTCCAGAACTCATTGCCCGATTACCACAAAAATAAACAACCATTCTTCGTATTTTTAGACAAGGGACCAGAGACGCTCTAATGGGAACCCGAGAGCTGGGGTCAGCACCGTCTCCTCTTCCCCCGTTTGCCTTACACAACCACCCTCTGCAGCTGCCAGGCCGCGCTCCCAGCCGCTGGGCAAGGCTCTTCGGGAGCCTGGAAGGCAGCAGGAAGAGGTTCCACAGCCCACGTCACGCAGCTCCGAGTCAAACCACAGCCACCAGGTTAACGAGCCGCCCGCCGGGATCCTGGTAACACGGCCTCCGGGAAGCTTCCGGGTGCCTTAGAAGACTCATCTGAAGACTCCAGGCCATGGAAAACGAGAAGAAAACCTCCACAAGAATAATGTTCACGGCAAAAGGTAGGCTGGAGGGGCTATTCGGTCTCTCTGCGGCATAACCTGCTGGAACAGGAGCTGGAACACCTTTGCTGCAGAGGCAGGAGAGCAACACTCCTGCACGGCGCAGCCTGCCCGACGTGTCCCGGCCCCGGCTTTGGCAGGAGCCCCCCGGCACGCTCCTCACCTCCCGAGGGCTCCGGAGACGTTCCCCGCGTGTTTCCCCGTGCCTGAACGCGGAGGTGGCACCGGCAGCAGCCCCAAAGCCCAGCAGGGACCCAGCGCAGGCGCTCTCTCCTCGCAGCTCCCCGCTGCGATCCGCTCTCGAGGCTGCGCGAGGCCGAGAGAGCAAGAGCTGTGTGCCGGCCGGGCGCTCCATGGGAACCTCTCTGAGCCGTCTGACATCTCAGGAATTTGGTGTGTGTGGGAGACAAACGCTTCTTGGCTCCACAAAGGAATCCGCACATCCAGAGCGGTGCCTCCAAACCCTGACCCCCGGCCAGCCGCAGGCCCAGGGCGCTGAGCAGGGAGGTACCTGAGGAGCCCCCGGCGCAGCTCGCAGAGGTGGGCTCTGCTACCCACCCACTGCCTCCAGCCCTGTCACAGCCCGTGAATATCCGAGCACGGAGCTTCAGGTACGAACCTGGGAGCGTGCTGAGCCCCAGGTACGCGGCAGAAGAGAACAGGCAGGCCGGGCAACAGCTCGCCACGACTTCGGGACAGGACAGGGTGATGTCTGAGGAGCGCAGCTAACCTGAAACCAGCAGGGCAGCTTCTCCCGTCCACAGCCCGGAAGGTGCTGAGGACAGGGGCTGGTACCGCAGCTAATCTCTGAGCACACCCCCACCCTGCCCGGGCGGGGTGGAAGCGCCCCGCGCTTCTCCGGCGGCCTCCCAAATTCCCCCGCCTGGTTGCACAACCGGGGAGAAGCCGCGGCAGCATCACATCGCGCCACTTCTTCCCCTCCCAGCCTCCGAGCCAAAGCAGCGCGGGAAGGAGAGGAGCACGCCAGCCCCTCCTGCGGACACCGAGAGCACCGGGCGCTGCCTCTGCTGCCCCGAGCCGAGCGGGGGCACTCGGCGATGGAGCTGCGTCCCTCCCCGCAGCTGGCGGCAGCGCTCCATTCTCCTACAGAAGATAACATTTAGGCAGCTTGCGGCCTTCCAGCGGCGCCGGGGACGGGCTGACAGCTGCCACCACGGCACTGACGCCGAGTCCTGACGCCGTGCCGGCCTCCTGACAGAGTTATTCTTCGGGCTCGCGTTTGTTTTGCCGATGCGGAGGGCGCGCACGGCCCCAGCGTTTGCCAGCTCCCGTCCTTCCACCCACCGCCTCGGCGCTCGCCGCGATCCCGAGCGGTTCGGAGCAGCTCCCACGCAGAACAACATGTTGCATCTCTTCTGCAAGAGGAAGGGACGCTCTGGATTCACCACGGCGGGGAAGGAGAGACTATAAAAATCTTTCTGGGCAACGTCTGTTCCCAGCGCATCGCCTCAAAACAAGCGTTTGGCTGCAGCCGAGCGCGGTCGAGCTAACCGGGCCTGCGGTCGCAGCACTCGGGGCTGGCTTCCTGCAGAAGCACAGGCGAGCCTCCCGGGGAGGGACTGCAGGGATTGGAGGGGCAGCCGCCAACTCTCCTGCTCCAATGGAAGCCGGTTTCCCCATCCCTCCTTCCCAAAAAAGCTCCGGCTGCAGGCAGAGGAGCCGGCCAGGGCACGGGCCGCTCCCGCTGGGCTCGCTTCCTGGCGCACGTCAGCAGCTCGGAGAAAAATCTGTCGCTTCTGTTCGGCGCTGCGTGGGGGAGCACCTGGATTTTTCCCAGGGAAAACCCTTCGTAAAGCTAAAGGTAAAATAACAGGGGGGAAAAAAACAAACAAACCTGCACAGAAATTTAACTCCGCAACTTCCAGATGGTGCCAGCGGCTGGGCAAAAAGCAAGGAGGGGGGATGCCCGAATCCAAGCAAACCCCAATTTCCACGGGAACCAAGTCACAGAAGCACTTCCCTCAAGAGCCGGATTAAAAGACGGACGCCTACGTTTAGGGCCAGCAGCCACAAGGCTTCTGGCAAGCAGCCTGGCACAGCCACGGCACACAGAGCTGCCCCAGCCCGCTCCTCACACCCGGCCCTCACGGAACGCGGACCCCTCGCGCACCGGAGGGGTTTAAGCCTCGCAGCCAGAAACTGGACACAGCTCACGGGAAACCGCAGCAGAAATGCGTGGAGTTTATCACGGCTCGGGCAGCTCTGAGCCTCCCCTCCCTCCGCAGTCAGGGCAGGGCACGAGGCAGGGGCGTAAATCGGCTCTTCCAGCAGGTAACGCTCACCCGAGGCTGCCAAGCAGTCCCCGAGCTGCCCGACAGCTTGCTGCAAGTAACAGATCTCATCGCCTCTCCGGTGAGGACGGCGTTATTCATCTTTCCTCCGTGCAAAGCAGTGGTTTTTCTGGCAACATCTACTATGAATTAACACTTCTGGGTAAAGTCGCCAACAAAAGCCGAGCGGCTGAGCGCTAACGCGAAGGAACCTCGGGGCGGCAGGAAGGCACCCGCCCCGCGACCACAGCTCGCCCACGCATCGCGGGCCCTCTTCACCGGGCATCGACGCCCACGAAGCCCTTGCCCACACACAAAAATGCATCTCGCGGGATTTTTGGCTTCCACTCGCCCAGGGTGGCTGTGCTGTTACGTGCTCAATGTACCGACTTCCTTCTCATCCTGCCAGCGCCCGCTCCAGCCGCCACGTGCGCCAGCTCGCTTGTGTCCAGAAGAGGCAACGCAGAAGGTCTGAGCTTGACGACGCACAAAGCGTTTCATAACTGACCCCGGCTCTCACACGCAGCCCAGATGACACGAAGTCATTGCTTTCTCTTTAAAGTGGGCTGTTAGGGAGTCGGGGCGTGAGGAGAAGACTGCAAGGAAGGCGATCAGGTACGGAAGGCAATCAGGTACGTGGCACCGCTGCCTGCAGAGCGAGCCCCGACCACGGCAAGGGTGAGACACGTTCCTGGGGCAGAGCAGCAGAAAACTTGAGCCTGCAGGGGCCGGAGCCGATCTCCCTCCCAAGCAGGACATTCACAACAACAAAGGCTGTCTTGAGCGCCGCTGGGGTGATGCTGCTGCCTCTGAGGCAGCTTTCTATAGGCGAGCTTCCTTTCATTTGCTTTTGTTGGTCATTTCCAACAGCAGCACTTCAAGGGAACTTTATTGTGCTGGAGACAGAGGCCTTCTGGAGGACTGCACAAGGGCAGCACGCATCTGGGGAGTTTTCAAAACACATTATCCAAACCTAAGGGTCACTACATTCCAGGATGTCAGTGTCAGCTGGACACTTAAAATAGCTTCCCCGGCCTGAATAGCCTGAATTATTGTACACCAAAAACCTCCTTCGGAGGCTCTCTCAACATTATTTCCCACCGCAGACACAAACAGCTGGTAAAAATAAATGAATTTATCGTCAGCTCTTGGCAGCAGCAAACCATTCCCATTCAGACTTGACGCTCGGAGGCACGGCGCCACGAAGTGACACCCAGAGAGCTGTAAGCCCCACGAACAGCTCGGATCACCTTCATCCCGAGGCTTCCAGGAGTCTGCTGGGGGAGCAGAGATGTGCACTGAGGGTGAGGGAAAGAGAGCAGCGGGGCCAGCGCTGCCCGACAGCAACGGGAACAAGGCGCTGCTCTCCCTGCCTCTGCCGGGCCCAGGGCAGAACGGCGAGGCCAAAGGCAGAGATCAGCAGAGAGGTGCTGGGCCTGCGGAGCCCCACAAAGCCACCCTCGCTCAAAGTAAGCAGATTTTCTCCTAACGGAGCCGGGCACCACGTTCGTGCTGGAGTGCAGCCATTTCACTGTGGTGCTCAGACGGGAGCCAAGCATCTTCGGGAACTTTTAACTAAAAAAAGTGACAGAGCACTGACGCAAGCGCACCAAGCGGCGCGGTGCCCACACCAAAGAACCCGAGATTAAACTCGATTTTCTCCCGGCAACATTTTGGGCTCCGGTAGCGCCTCAGACAATCCGAGCAGGCACCGGCTGGCACGGCAAGCTCCCAGCAGCAGCTCCGCACACCACAGCCAGGGCTGCGCCGCGGGGCCGCTCCGGGGTCCCCACGCTCTGCCGTGAGCTCCCCTCCGTCCCCTGCCCGGGGGCTGGCGGCTCTCCTAGAGCCGAGCCCACGACCAACTTTCCGCTCCGCAAGTTTCCAGCCCTGCAAATCCACCCCGGAGCCGGAAGCTTTAAGCGAAACGAAGCAGGGCTGGGGGAAGCTCGGCGAGGAGCAGCTCGCGGGCGGAGCGGCGGCGGCGGCGGCTCCGTCAGGGCCGGCGGCGCCCGAAAGCCCCGCGGAGGGCGGCCGGGGCCGGGCTGGATCCCCGCGGCGAGCGGCCCCCGGTCCCCCCCCCGGTTCCCCCCCAGCGCCGTGAGGCGACCCCCGGCCCCTCAGCCCCAGGCTCACCGAGAAGCGCTCCAGCTCGGTGGCGGCCATGGCCGGGGCTGTGCCCGCCGCGGGTGGCTGCGGCGGAATGGCTCCAATATGGCCACCGCCGGGCACGCCCCGCCGCCGGCCGGGGCGGGACGGGGCGGGACGGGGCCGGGGGGAACCGGGGGGAACCGCCGCCTCCTCACGGCCCCGGGGCCTGGGGGCTCTGCTCCGGGGCCGGGGGAAGGGCCTGGAGGGCCCCGAGCCTCCAGCGGGGTGGGACCGCGGAGAGAGCCGCGGGTGAGGGCTCGGGGCCGGCCCGCGGAGCTTCCCTGAGGGGAAGGGGCCGGGACGGAGGCCCTCGGCTGCAGGGAGCAGCGAAGGGAAGGGGCTGGAGGCTTCCCGAGGGATGCAGGCGATGGGCACGGGTGTGACACACACAGAGGTGACACACACGGGTGTGTAACACACAGAACGCTGCCAGGTGTGCGCTGACCAGGCCCAGGGCACTCCCAAGCCTTCCCGAAGGCCACAAATGCCCCCGCGCCACAGCCCCGAAGGAAGGGGGCACCCCTGGGGCGATGGCAGAGCCGCAGTGCTGGTGCAGCTCAGGGCCAGGACACTGGGAGCTCGTTGCCATTACGCTGCCTGCTGGTTACAGTGAGGTAAGGTCGAAAGAGAGGGCTGCCAGGCTTCCTTCACCACTCCTTCCAGCGGGAAGCACAAAGCCAGCACCAGCACCCTCACCGCTGGGAGCCACGGAGCCATTCGTATGTCACGAGCCGTCAGCGCAGAGCAGCATTTTTCTTGCTTTCTGGTGCCCTCTGCTGCAGTGTGCCTACCGAGGAACAGCTGATCAGCGCCACATGTTCGCTGCCACGCAGCCGGTCGCTGCACCAGGCCTTCACCCGCCTGCTCTCCTGGTTTTGCCCTGGGCTTTCCCCACTCTCTCCACCAGCGTAGCCCCCGTGCCCTTGGCAGAGCGTACCCCTGGGGGGAGCAGGAGGCTCTGCAGCACTGCAGGAAGCAGCGGTGAAGGGAAGCAATCGCCTCCCAGGGACCCAACGGGTGAGCTCAGCTGGCACAGCTCTGTCCGCAGGATTCCTCCTCGCCTATTCAGGTGCTCTAGACCACCCGCAGCAGGAGTTCCAGCATCCTGCAGAGGCCACAAGTACAGCCTTTACTTTATTATGATATAGTTAAAGCTTCAAGCACCACCCTAATTATTAGGGAACTGTGAGCAACCTTGCTTAAGGCCATTTTCCCATTTATTTTCAAAAGAGATTTCAACATTTTTGGCAAGAGACGGCAAAGGAAAGACAGCCAACACCCCAGTCCCCTCACATTCATCATCCACAAGAACACAGCCCCTGCAGTGCCCTAAAGCAGGACAGAAGCACTCAAAGACAACCAAACCTCAGCAAACAAATTAAAACAGAAGTAAGCCTCGTTATGATACTCTATGACCCGCACTCCATATTAACTTCCATCTTCTCCCTTAGCAGCTATTTACAATCCTTCCAAAGGTCTCTTGCTCCCACCACAATATGAATAAATGAGACCGCGCTGCCCTAGCAGGCACTGAGTTGTGGTGTTACAGCAGGTGTGCAAGATCACGTTATTTCCCTACATCTTCCCAAGGCTCCTTAGCATCCACCTAAATCATGCTGCAGGAGCTCTGTGAAGCGCAGTTCAGCCCAGAAGGGGAGCGTGCTTATGTGGGAAGAATAAAACAGGATATGAAAATTAGATGCACGGAACTGAAGGGAGAGGGCAAGGGTCACCAAACGCGAGTGCTTAGAGGAACAGGGGATTAGGACGAGGCTGTATTCTCCCTTGAAGCAATTTCAAAGCATTTTTGAGGACGTGTTATCCAAGTGATCTGCTTTCTGAAATAATAAATCTAATGCAGTTAAGAAATGTTGGGGTTTTGTCCTTCCTGCCTACATCCGAATCAATTCTACTGATCCATAACCTTGTTCTAGTTAAAGACAGGTTGCAAAAATGCTGTACTTCTCTAACGAGGGCACTGCTGAACACCAGATGCCAAAATTCAAGGCACAAAGGAAATTCCAAGACCTTGCAACAGATCAAGGGACAACGCTGCTGCTGCTTGGCTCTCAGATCCAGCTGTGTTGCTGATACCTGCAGCCCTCCCTGCCTTTGTCTGGTAGCAAGCCACCGGCATGGGGCAGATCTCTGTCACAGGCAGGCATGGTGTAAAAGCTTTGAGTTATTTTTAAACACCTTGTTATTCCAAAAAAAATAATTTCAAAAGCTGCAGGTGCATAAAAACGCTCTCAAGAGAATTGGCTTTGGTGGCTCCTTTAACTGCAAGGACATCCGTTGTTATGCAAATTGTTCCTAATGACTCAGGAATGAAACACATATTGCAGTGGAGCCGGGTGCTGCTGCAAGGATTCGAAACTCAGTGGAATATTTGTACCTGATAAATGCACGGTGAGTTTAGGTTGAACTGTGGATTTTCTACAGGCAGGGTGAGGAACCCAGGCAGAGCACACAACGGGCTGCAGAGGCGTGAATGCGTCCATCCCACCTCTGTCCCGGGGAGAGGGAAGGAAGATGCCCCTCGCTGGCATGGCAGCAGCACGGTTCTGGCGGTGGGGAGATCTGTAGGTGCTGCTGTTCTTCTTCACGTTGTGACCTGGGAACAGACAACAAAAGTGGAGTTAACTAAGTGCTGTCACAGACCTTTTTACTTCACATGCAGCTGAGTGACCGACCATCCTCCTGCCACACAAACACTGAAGAAGTCCAAGGCTTCTGAAGATGGCTGCGGCCTTCAGGGCTGAGGAAATTCCCTGATCGCCAGATCCAGGTGGTGCAGATAAACAAACTCCTTCACATTTCTCAACGCAGGCCGGAGGAAGTAGCTTTTTGGTAACTATTTCTTTCTCAAATTGCATCCTCCTGGGTAATTTTAGAAATGAAATGGTTTCACGGTTACTCTTTTAGCAGCGCAACCACCAAGAACTTCATGAAACGCTCACTGGTTGTGCTGACAACGTATGAGACCTACAAGGATTTCCTGCAAAAGCACCACCTTTCTCAGCTAAAGGAGAATCCACAGGAGCTGTAGGTCCATTTCCCTGGAAACAGACCCAAATTGCCCTGCTTCCTAATGCTGAAGAATTACCACACTGCACCTCACGCCAGGTTCGCATTACCCTGTCAGAATCCCATCACGTTCAGAGGCACCACCTGAAAACCGGGATGTTTGGGATGGGTCTTTCAGCACCTGCATGGAACAAGCAGTACTTCCTAAAGACAAGCTGAGATGCACAGAAGGCTGCATTTGAACGGCTGCTGCTGAGAAACAGCCTTTGAAGTGGTTCCTGAGGTCTTAGAGTTACAGCAGAATTCTGCTCATTCGTCAGAAAATAGCTTTTATCTGCAAATGATCATCTCTCCCCGCTCCCCCTTCCCGCCCTTCGCAGACTTTTGCTCAATTGTTTCTATGCTGAAGGTTGCTGCGTTTTGCCAAGGAACAAAGGAAGAGCTATTTCCCTTCACAATGCACGCTCTTTGTTTCACATGAAAATATCAACAAAGAAACTGAAAAACCGTGAGCTCTGTCATCCTATTTGTTCTGGGGGCCCTGGTTTCATTTCAGAGGAAAATAAGTTTGCCTTGGGGGACAAATCCCACCCACAGCCAACACCACCTAAGCCCCAGCTAAACCCCTCCAGGGTTGGAATATTGGATATTTGGCTTGATCTCCCGCTTTATTTCCCAGGTTTGCACGGTGTGACTAATTGCAGCCACGTAACCTTTACCTTCCTCCCGACAGGGTGCCAGGCCAGCCCCGGCTCTCTGTGCAACTTACCACATCGTCACGTCAAGAGCTTGAAAGTTTGTGAAATGTATTCCTGGGAAAGGCAACACTTCTCCGTGCGAAATAGAGGCCAGCTCTCTGAGGCTTATGACACAGAATGAGCAAGCTGCAATATTTGTGTTTAAAAAAAGTAGCAGTAAATGGATTTAATCGTGGGTTCCTGTGCGTTGTTTTTGTCCCAGCCAGTAAATTAGAAATATCAAGACGTGTAACAGTTGGCTTGAGATCTCCTAAGAAGCAGCCCACAGCATTCCGTAAATAGCCCCACACAAAATATTTGCTTTATAAGTTTTTGGTGACACAGAAAAGAAGGTAAAACTGCTCACGTTTGTTTTTTTTTAAGGCTGGAAATTCCAGATGACTGATAAGCATAATGCCCACGGTGCTCTAAACTCATTTATTATGTAAATTAATACAATTCATTCAAAAAGCTTAATTTCTGCTGCACAGTCTGATCGGGGTGGGAGCAGCCCTGAGTAAAACAAGAGAAGCCCTCTGGGATCTGGTCCCCCGGACCTGGCACTCGGCCTGGAAGGTGGGCAGCCAAAAGACATCGGCAGATAAGGGACAACACTGGCAGAAAGGATGGAGAGGGGAAAGTTGGGAGAGAACTAACGCCCACCGACGGAAAGACTGAAAAGGAGCACAGCCACACGGCACAGGCTGCCCACAGAGAACAAGGGGAGCGTGCATGGGGCAGGCGGTTGGATGAGTCACTGGAAAATTACCTGGAGAAACAGCTCCTCGCAACAAGGCGCTTAACGAGAGGAACCAGTTCGCGCTTGGCATGGCACGAGGCGCGCTCGTAGACATCCCTCTTCCTCTTCATACCCCCCTGGGGACGTGCCTTCTCGCCTTGGGGACACGTGGAGTGCCAGGACCTGCAGGGAGGAACAGCCTCAGGAACAGCCCCGGAGAGGTGGTGGCACCTCAGCAACAGCAAGAGGCTTCCTGGGGCACGGCAGGGCCTCTGCAGGAAACCTTCTGGGGTGGGGATAAAACGGGGAGCTGGCTGCACCCTCGTGGGTCCCAAAGGATACACGGGTGCAGGGAGCTGACGCCTTCCTCAGGACTGCCCACGCAAGCACCCAGAGAAGCACTGCCGGAGCCGTGCAGCCCCCGGCGTAGCGGTCAGCCCCGGGACAGAGCCTGCCGTGCCTGAGCCAACTCAAGCAATAGGAGCGACTCCTCCTGAAACATTTGTAACATAAGAAAATGCTTTATACAAAAGCCTATTCTTCTGATTTATTTTCCTTCCTCCTCCCGCTCATTTGCGGACGTGAACTATAATCCTAGGGTACAGCTGAAAGTTTGCAGCGCAGAAATCACGGACTGCTGGGATTTTCTTAAGCCCGCAACAGATTCTAGTAAGGAAAAGAAATCAACATTGAAACCAAAGCACAGCAATTAATTTTTGGATGCTTGCTCATTATTAGCTCTCTACAGTAGGCGAGGCAGAACTGTGGGATGCCGTAAGCTAGAAAGCATTGCTAATTCACCAAAACACTCCGCACCAGCAGCTCCCTCGGCAGAGGGCGAGGTTACTGTACGTGCCACATCTAAAGGCAGTAATAAAAGGTGTGCGATTCACATGGAAATACTGAATTGCTACAATCAGCACGAAGATTACACGCTATTATGTGAAAGAACATTAGAGCAGCAAAATGATTTTGAGGAACTGGCTCGGCGCCAGCTTGTTAGCAAGAGATAAAACAGCTTTTCAGAGATCTGCACAAAGATGGAGCGAGAAGGAGGGAGGCTGCCAAGCAAAGACTGAGCAATCTGCAGGAAGAGGCTCCTCCACCACCAGTAATGGGTGCGAAGAGACAGAGGGGAGGTCAGCCTCAACGGGAAAGCAGCGAGGTTCGCCGCGTGGAGATCGCTGCACCTTGAACTGCCTTCAAAATGGAGACCTTAGCACAGGCTGACGCTCCATTTTATTCGAGCTCCAAGATGGTGAAAACAAAAATCTGTTTTCTGTTTTTCTCATCCATCCCTGTGCAGTTACCGTTAGCCGTCTCCATGCCACGCTGACTCCGCTCCTTCTGCGTTCAGTCGCTCTTGCTGTTTTCCTAGACAAACCGTTCAGTCCTTCAGGAATCAATTTAGCGATCTCAATTGCAACACTCAGCTGAGGAGAAAACAAGTTTGCAGGCTGAGCGTCATCTCTCCAGTAGGTCTCCAGTCCTACTCCTTCCCCGGGGGAAAATACATTTGCCTGAGGTTTTTTACGGTAGAACTGAGAACAATAATTATGTTAAAAGACGTGTTATGTTAAGCAGAAGTAATTGATATGGCAGCACAGTTAGACAGCTTCTCTCTATGAGAAGAGAAGGTGTCTCCTCTCTCGGATGCGCATGAAAAGCTGCGGGCATGCTGAGAAGGTTGGCATTTATAGATACACGCGGACACGTGTGTACGGTGCAGATACGATACGGGTAAGAGATAAACATAGAGGATATGATAAATAGCATCATATATAAGTGAACATACTTCAAAATGTTGACCCAGCCACCTATCTGTGACTTATTTTCAGTCAGAGACGCTGACCCAAAGGACTCGCAGCCGAGCCAGCAGGACAAGGGAGAGTTTGGGGGACCACAGAGCTGACCCTGCGGGGTGGCTGCTATCTAAAGCTGCATCAACTTGCTGATATCGAAACAAAAATAATTATTTTATAAAGCTGGAAGAGGAACAAGTCAACAAAGCGCGTGCTCTGCCTACGGAGCAGGCTGAGGGGAGCCTTTACCCACCCGGCTCTCCTCAGGCACGGCCGCGGGGAAGGCTTCGAGGGCTGCCTCCTGCCCAGCCCCGGCGGCACAGAAAACGGAAATCCCCCCGGAGCCGCGGCTCAGCCCCGCCGGGAGGAGCAGGAGGAGGGCGGCGGGGGCCGAGGAACCCCCTCAGGGCCGGGCCCCTCACCTGGCGCCGGGGCCTCGGAGCCGGGCGGTGCCCGCGGCCCAGCGCCGCCCCGCGGGGAGGAGACAGCGGGGCCGGGCCGCTCCCCGCCGGAGGAGGAGGAGGAGGAGGAGGAAGGCGGGCGGGGCGGCCCGGTCACCTCAGCGGGAGCGGCCGCAGGTGCCTGAAGCCGACGGAGCCCGGGCAGCCTCCCTCCGCCCGGGGGGCCGTCGGTGGAGCCGTGCCGGCGGCGGAGGAGGAGGAGGAGGAGGAGGCTCGTCCCACCTGTGGAGGAGGCGGCGGGATGGCGGAGCTCGCCCTCAGCCCCGCCGCCGTGCTGGGCTTCCTGCGGGAGCGCGGCGGCCGGGTGCGCAACGCCGAGCTGGTGGCAGCCTTCCGCCCGCTGCTGGAGGCCGCCGGGGACGCGGCGGAGCGGGCGGAGCGGAGGGAGCTCTTCAAGAGCTCGGTGAACGCCGTGGCCGTGGTGAAGGAACGCGACGGGGCCAAGTTCGTCGTCCTGCGCCGGCACCTGCGGCGCGCCCCGCCGCCCGGGGGCGTCCCCATGGACGGCGGCGGGCCCCCGCCTCAGGGGCGGCTCTCGCCGTCGCCCCCCGAGGAGCTGCCATCACCTCCCGAGGAGCAGCCGTCGCCCCCCGAGGTGCTGCCGTCGCCCCCCGAGTTGCTGCCATCGCCCCCCGAGGAGCATCTGTCGTGCCCCGAGGTGCCGCCGTCACCCCCCGAGGAGCTGCCGTCGCCCCTTGAGGCGCTGCCGTCGCCCCCCGAGGCGCTGCCATCGCCCCGTGCCGTGTCCGAGCTCCGTGGCCTCTTCCAGAGCGGCGGGGTGCCCCTGCCCGCCAGTGGGCCCGGGACCCGTCGGGAGCCGGTCCCCAAGCCCTGCATGCTGCCCGTGCGCTGCGTGCCGTCGCCAGCCGCAGCCCCAGAGCAGCCCAAGGAGCCCGGAGCCGCTTTGTCGCCCTCGCCGGAGGAGGACGAGGCCGGGTGCCGCTCGCCCAACCTGCGGCGGGTCCCCAAGACGCCGCGTGCCAGCGAGGAGCCGGCGGCCGTGCCGCTGGAGGAGGCCGAGCACCGCTGGCTGGTGATGGCGGCCGAGGGGCAGTGGTCCCAGCAGCTCCACGGGCTGCTGCTGGGCGACGCCAGCCTGGCGGCCCGGCGGGACTTCATCTCGGGCTTCACCGCCCTGCACTGGGCCGCCAAGAACGGCAACTGCGACATGGTGAGGAACATCATCGAGGTGGCGCAGAAGGAGGGGACCCACGTCGACGTGGACGCCAGGTCGCACGGCGGCTACACGGCGCTCCACCTCGCCGCCATGCACGGCCAGGAGACGGTCATCAGCATGCTGGTCCGCAGCTACCACGCCAAGACCGACCTGAGGGACTACAGCGGGAAGAAGCCGCACCAGTGCTTGAGGGAAGGGGCCTCGGTTGCCGTCAGGCGCTTGCTGGGGGACCCCAGCCTCGAAATCACTGGGGGATCCTCCCTGCCTATGAAGAAAAGCACCAAGATTGCTGCTTCCATCTTGAGCTCCACCAGCACTTTCCTGGGGGTCATATCCGATGACATGGCTTTCTATGACCTTACCAAAGGCTTGAGGAAGCCTTCATCCCTGAACAAGCTCCTGGCTGCCACGACAGGCCCGAGGAGGAAGCCGAAGACCAGAGGGAGCTTCCCTTCGTATTGTTCCCTCTCTGAGGTGGCAGAGGAGGAGGAGCAAGAGGAGGTGGTTGTGAAACGCCGGCCGGTCTCTGAGCTGTTCTTTGGCCACTAGCCCCTGTCTTTTGGGGATCTTAATTGTTCAATGCTGTGGCTGGGGGCCTTGGTCTTCTCTTGAAGAAGTAAATTGGATTTCTTCTCTCCGTGTCTTTCTTCTAAGAAGTAAGTTCAAGTGAGCCAGCAACAGGGTCTGGCTCAAAGGCCGCCAGGTGAAACTCAGTTCTCAGAAGCCTGAGGAAAGGAAACTATGCAGGGAATGTTACAGACAGGCCGTGTGCCGTGCTGATAATTAGTGAAGACCACAGACTGTGTGTAGACAGGTTAAAATGCTTCAGGTGCAGCTTTCTTGGTCTGTGTTCCTCAGCTGAAGAGCCTACTTGAGGTAAAGAACTGCATATTTTACACTGTGAACAGCAGCCTGGTAGCTGGCTGCTTTAACGCGCCTTGTTATCTAGCAGGCTTGCGTTAGAGGAAAGACGCCTAGTTTTCTATGATGTTTCTGAATGTTTTGGTAACAGAGGAGGAATATTTCTATTTTAAAATGGCGTATTTTCAAATTGTGTTTTTTCAAAACGAAATTTCTCGCTACCAGAAATACTAACGTGTCTTAATTGTCGCCTAAAGCATTTTATTAGATTAAGAGGTTAGAAAAGAAAACGCGCTCATTGCTCCGTCACTCTGACCTGTCTACCTCAGTGTGAAGCCCAGGTTAGCTTATTTTATTTTTTTTCCTCTTCCTGAGGGACTTTTTGACCAGGTGGTACTAACCATGTCTCAGAACTGTGAATGCTTGAACTGACTGTAGTTGTCGCTTAATCTGAATTTTGATGTTTGATAGCAAAAAACTGAAGTGGAAAACCAGGACTCGGATCCTGTGCAGTATGTCAGCAGCCAACTGGAAACAGAGTTAGGCTTGTATGTCTGATTCTTTTTATTTAAAATCTGGACTTTGATTTTGGACTACTTACAAAAAATATTTATAAAAAGATTGGGCTTTGTTCCATTGGGGGTTTCATGATAAAATGTCTGCATGACCTCTTAAAGTAAGGTATATCTCAACAGCATGAATCACTGATCTAAAACTCACTTCTCTTTTGTATTATAACTGTTTGATATAGAGAGGACAGCATGCTTTTCGGAGCTCCGCGTAAACTGCGAGCAACATTTTTGCCATGAGATTGTTATTGTTTTTTAAATTATTGGGCTAAAGTTAACCTGAAATGAAGAGGCAGAGCCACGAAGAGAAACTGTTTGGTTGCTTTGCACAGTCTGCTAAAACCGCCTCGTTTTTCATCTAAAACTAACAACAAAGCTGCACAACTCAGAGGCGACACAGGTGACGGCAGTCCTGTGCTTGCTGTCCTTCTCTGTCCCGGCCAGGTGTTCGGTTTCTGTGCCCAGACACTTGTTTGCGTGCTCTGCCTTTCCTTCTGAGTCAGTGACTTCAGGAATGTGGATTTGGGGTTTTGTTTCCAGCCTTGAATTAAGCCTCGTACTTCCTCTCTCTGTCTGTAATCGGCTTCTCCCAAACACTCAGCGTGGAGGCGCTGCCTTGGTTCGCTGGAGCGTTGCCCCGCGGTGCCCAGCGGTGGTTGCAGGCTCTGACTGCAGAAGGGTCCGAGCCAGCCGCTCTCGGGAGAGAATGGGATTGTTCTGCACCCGTCTGCTTCCGTATTGAACTCATTAAGTTGTTACGCAAATGTTAATGACCAGGCACCTCACGACTTCTATGTCTGGAGCAGGGTTAAAAAAAAAAGTTCTGTTTGCTCCGTAGCTGTTGGTGTGAGCGGTGCGGCCGTCTGAAACTGCGCTTTGTGCTGCGGGGTCAGCTCGCAGAGCTCCAGGAAAAACGTCTGTCGCTCTGTTTTAAAAACCCTTTCTCAATTTAGTGACATTAAACACCTTTCTGCTGTAGCTCCTGAAACCACAGAAGCGTGTGTGTGTGTTTCCTTACCTCTGAGGCGCCCACAGAACTGAGGCTGCCTCGGCGCGAGTTGGAAGCTGTCTCCGGACTGACTCAGTCTAATTTGGAGGTTTGTTATGAATAGGTGTAGTGAAGCACGTCGTCATGTCATGTGGCTGAATATTTACTGCTAATTTTGAGTAAAAACAACCTGAGGCAGAGGCAAGGTATGAGGATGGAGTGTTTCTATTCAAAAAAAACCACTGCAAACTGTGGTTACGACTTCACCTTCAGGAAACAGGGAGAAGGCTTCAAAGCTCCTGCGCTGCTGCGTCAGGGCAGAAAGAAGAAGTCACGTCTGCGATAAGGCTTTGTTGCAACACGTCCCATCGAGGAAGTTCTGCATTCCTCTCTCCTCGGAGGCCTCCCCACCATTAAGTGGCGTGCCATGAAAGCCCCAGCAGTGCTGGCGGAGCCCTCGTCCTCCCCGTGGCCCCGGGAGGTGCTGGGCCAGGGGCTGCGATGCCGGGGGTGGGTGGGCCAGGCTCTGCCGTGAGGCTGTGCTGTGACTCAGCTCCCTCTGAGCATGTAAAGGAAAAGCTCGTGCTTGGGGAGGCTGTGATCAGTGCCCCGGTGCTGCCTGCCTTCAGGTGCAAAGCAACGCTCCGAGGTGCCGAGAACGCACCGCTGCCATTTTACAACAACGCAGATTTCCTTCCGTTTGGGGTAAAACCAGTCCTTTTTAACAAAAACACAGATCGCCTTCAGTTTGGTAAAACCAGTCCTT